>CACRXP010000024.1:1854201-1873683 GCA_902702965.1 Spirometra erinaceieuropaei
ACAAGAGGTTGTGGGTTTCCAAGTAAGCCATCAACTCCTTTTTGATTGTTTTCTCCATCACTTTGCTGCAGATTGATGTCAGACTGACGGGTCTGTAGTTTGTCGCCTGAGCACGACTACCGCTTTTGTAAAGAGGTGTAATGTGGGCCGTCTTCCAGTCTGTGGGAAGAATTCCAGCATCAAACGATTTCTGGCACAGAAAGGATAGTGGCTTGGCCAGCTGTTGGGCAAGCTCAAAGAGCAGCTTTGCTGGGATCTCGTCCGGACCGGGAGATTTACATTCCTTCAAGCTTTTCAGTTCTTTCAAAATCGCTTCTTCTCGAAACACAATATTTTCGATAGTGGGATCTCTCATGTTCTCAGAATTAGATGGGGTAAGGTCCGCTTCTCTTGTGAAAACGGATCGGAAAAATTGAGAAAAGTGCTCAGCCTTATTTGTGCTGTCCGATATCTCCAAGCCGTCATCACCCCTCATAACAGGAATGGGATTCCTGTTACGCGTGCTTTTCCGCAAATAGCTGTAGAGCAATTTCGGATTTTTAACGGCTCGGTGGAGCAAATTACTCTCAAGATCCCGTCGCCTCCTGAAAATCAGGCTTTTCACCTTATTTCTTTGAATTTTGTATTCTGTAAACGCTGCATTATTGTTGTTCTCGAGAAATTTTTTCCATAACCTACCTTTCTTGTTGATCTCCCTTTTGAGTTCTCGTGTAAGCCACTGAGAGCGGTTGGATGTCCTAGGCTTTGATAAGGGGCAGTGGTTCTTCATTAGATGCAGTAAACGATCCTTGAATAAATTCCAGTCCTCGTTAACGTTTCCGGAGAAGAGAACATCCCAGTCTATGTGTGATGCCTCAGCTCTCATTTGGCGAAAGTCCCCCTTCCATATATTTGGCCTCGTATTGTCGTTTGTACACGGTTCAGAATACAGCAAGTACTCGCATAAAAGCACTGCATGATCACTTCGACCGAGCGGGGGTAGGTAGTACACCTCGTCTATACTGTCAGGATCTTTGGTAAAAACGAGGTCCAGACAACTGGCCTGTCGGCTTGACACCTTGGATTTTGTTGTATTCGTGGTCGACAGAAGACTTACGTAGCTTTTTCGTGTTGTTTTCATTTTCACTAGGACTGATTGGGCATTGATGATATTCCAAAACCACATTGCGTTATTGTAAATAAAATGTAAATCTTCCTGCTACTGTGAAATACCCAGATTTACAAGAACTGCATGAAACTGTTTTTTTTCATTAAAAATAATGCTGCTAAAATGAAGAAATACGCAGTTACGGTAAAAAAAAGTAATTATGATAACAGAAGAGGACTTAATTTTTAAGTTTAAACTTGACGGAGAAGTGTCATTTATAGGTGAGAACAATATCTCGGCCAATGCAGGAATAAAACTATTTCGTAAGGTTGTTTGTTTTATTTTTGTACAGGGATAATTACATATTGATGCGCTATCCGACGACCGTAAATTATAATAGCATCCACATCTTCTACAACTGTTTGTAATTCGTCCGAGCATATAAGACTGAATGATTCCGAACTTACGATGTTTGAGCACTGTAACCTTTCTCGCTCCACTAGCTAAATCATGCATTTAAGAGGCACAGACACGGCCTGCCTCTTTGCCAAAATACATTCCTGCATCGTACTGCTCAAGGTGCTAATGAGTTATTCTTGCATTTTTATGGAAAAGAAGGCCGGAGGCTGGTATGTGCATCTGTTTCTAATCAATTCTTCTTACAACTGCCGTTGTATTGGAGCAGATTGCCTGGTATAGAAGGTCAATAACTTCTATGAAACAAGTTTCTCTAATATGTTCACTGCCTCTAAACGCCGTCTCTTCACTACTTTTAGGTAGGTCTACCTCAACTTACACTCTCTATCTACCGTGAAGTTATATCTAAGATTTATAAAACCTAGACCGATGGTATTACATTTAAAGTCTACGAGGGAAATATCGGGGCGAAAATCCACAAACATTTGCACGTATGAGATAAGTTCGCTGGTCATAACAATGACTTAGGAATGCAGGCTTAGTGCAGACCACCTGCGGTTCGATCGAATTGGACTCCTGTTGATAAAAAGATAGAAAACTTCACGTGGCGTACAAGTTGAGGAATGTTCATATACTCGGCGCTGATTTTCACGAACAAATAACGACCAAATTACCATGGCAAATAAGAACGGAGGGGCAAAATTGTTAGTTATTCAATAATAATCACTGGAAACGCAAAATAAGTAGCAAGTTTTACGACAGAATCTCAGTGGTATTCCGTTAAGGAACTATTGCAAGCTAAGCACATAGATGTACTGCGTAAGAAAACAAGTTTTATTCGTTTTCTTATGCCGGACATAATTTCTTAACGTTCAATCTCTGCAAACATACTTAGAATGGGCAGATATATTTAACTTGGTTTAACACAGGAATTAACCCGTTATTGGAAAAATTGCAAAAAATAACTTCATCTCGAAGGAGAAGATGTGTTTTAGTCATGTAACTGTATTGGCCGGATGAGAAGTTACCGAAAAGAACGTTCACTCGCCACTGTCTCTTCTGAACATAGTTATGGGGATTTTTGAAAATTTTAGTCATAAGTTTCATTCAACAATCTAATAACTTATTTTGTAAATGCGTGAAACCAACCAAGGTCATTAATCGAAGTTCAAGATTTGTCATGGAACGCCCGAGACAAATGTCTCCCTCTAACTGCAATAACTGCCAATTGCGATCTTTTTCTTATTAAAGCAGCATGCTTGATATAAGATTATGTACCGCGTCATCTCTTCCGCTCCCATATGTTTGTCGTCTCCAAAGATATCGTTTCCTTTTTCACTATACATATTTTCCACAACACTAGGTCGGAATCATCTATATGCCCAAGACCTAAAGTTATAAATAGGCAACTTTTTCCCTGTCATAATCTTTACGCAACTTGACGTTTATCAGTAAACCCAAACTTAACCCTAAACTCAAATCTAAACTTCGTCTCCCTAGTGTTTACTACATAGCCCCTTGTTCCACTGTCTTGCCGAGGTGGCTGGCACAGGCCATGCACGTGATTCCTAACCAGCTTATGTGATTAGATGACCTCCCAGTTTTACAATTGTAGATGTAGTGATAGTACAGTAAGAGTCACGAGGGAAATATCGGTGTGCAAGAATGCATAAAATTGTTTAGATTCGGAGTGCGCATCGAGAGTGCACGCCGCCGCAATCGGCTCAGTTTGACGACATTCTCTCGAGGCAGTCCAGGTGCGGATCTTATCGCATTAATCACGCAGGTATTGCGATCGATGTTACGCGGCGCGTTAAGCAAGTGATCGATCGACTTTACCTCGCCAGGTGTGCGGGCCTCCACGCCACAGGGATGTGCGTCAGGCATGCTCAGGCGGCATATGCAGCCGTGCAGCTTTCACACGCAGTTAGTGTCACCTGGCTAATCATGGCTTGGGCTGCAACCCTCCGACTAACCTGGTAATATTTAAACGTCTGTTTCCCAAAATACCCTCTGATATCATTTGTGTGAATCTGGATGTTCCATGAAGTCTGTTCTAAACAATTTCCCCGTAGAGGTAATCAGCAGAGTTGGCAACAGCCGATAACGGATAAGATGAAGGAAGCATGTGGCAACATATTTTTCTAGCTCTGTCAAGTCCATTATTACCTGGTGATGATGTCGGCATATTTTATACTGACAAGGAACAGAGTTCAAGTCGGGTGTGACATGCTTAGCAAATTTCCTATTTAGCAGTTCTGCTGTGGTTTCTGCCTATCAGTATTGCTGTGAAACGCTTTCTCGCAAATTAGCAGTGCGGTTCGGCATAATCCCCCTGCCAGCCCATGCGAATTATAGCAGCCACTGCTGAGAACAGATGTGATTACGGATTGTCACGCTATGTTTCAAAAATAGCGCTCCTATCTAAGAGAGCTAAATCCCTCTTCTCATTCAGTTGGATAGCACCGCGCGGACGGATGGCATTATGTTTAAAAGATTACTTTGTCATCAAATACACTCCATTTCGCAAGACCATTTCGAATTAACTGCTGGAAGTCGCTCTCTTCTTGGAGGACGAGTGCACCCAGTGCGTAGAAGGCCTACAAATTTAAAAATATTTTAATGAAGGTCGGTTACGAAAAAGAAAATTCTAAGACAGAGAAAGAGGGAAACAAAGAGGCGTAGGCGGCATTCACAGAAGTGCTGCAGAGTGGCCATGTAGGGAAAAACACATGTCAGATTAACGTGGGTGTCGCATGCTGAGCCAATGCATGGCAGTAAAGAGAGAACGACTGCATTTAATTGTGAATTATGTAAAAATTATTTCCCCGTCTGCAGTTCTATACCAAAGGAAGATGAATAAGTCAAATGGGATACAGTTTTTGTCATCGCTGCATGAGTTGTTTGATATTCTATGGCTTCTTTCTTATAATTCCTGACAAAGGCAACGTCTTTTACTGGCTTACAGTGGAGTCATTTTATAGCCGAGATTTTAAAAGACACTGTGGTGGGATATGAGGAATTTTTATGCATTCAAAACTGTTTACTAGACAGAAAAAAAAACTCCATATAAAGGTAAATTAACCTGACACCGTAATAATAACACCGCCAATGAGGTCGCTCCATTCAGCCTTAAAGCACACATACAAACACACAGTGCTGGTGCAGAGTGTGCATTCAGAAGAAAAAAGGAGAAAGAGGAGAAGGAATGCATTTAATGGTGTGTTGCATTCGTACCGTTGGCGCCGCCGAGAGCGAAGACGGCATTGGCGGAGGTGAGAAGAGTGAACCAGCTGCGAGGCTTCTGCATGTGGGCCAGTTCTGTCCACTGGCCACGGCGGCTGCTGGCGTCTGGCGGCGTAAACATCTCCACAGTGTTGAGAGGTCGGTCATCCCATCCACCGGCGACCAGAATTGCTCCCCGAAAGGCCGTCGCTGCGGGCCCCCGTCGCGCAGTTCTCATGGGGGCAGCCGACTGCCAAAAGTCCGCCTCCCGCCGACGCAGCCGACGCCAGTCTGCTCGCAGATGGCAGAAGACCACAGAGGCAAGCGGGGTGCCGCGTTCATCCAAACCGCCAAAAAGGAAGACGCGACTGTCGCCGGGCAGACAGGCAGCAGCTGGGCGGTACCTCGCCTCCGACAGATCGGGCAGTGCGTGCCATCTGTTCAGGCAAACAGGCGAGTGAGGAGAAGAGGGGATAAATCTTTCTTTTTGGCGAAAAAAAATTAATAAATGTGCGTCTGCACTCACCTGTCCTGCCTGACGTCATAGACCTCACAGGAGGACATTGGGTCCGCGAGAATCCCCCCCTTTGATCCACCGAAAACGCCGATCAGCGTCTCCTCTCCGTAGGCGGCAGCGGTGGGAACCTTCACAACGGCGGCTGCGTGCCCCCCGCGTCCAACGGCGAGGGGTGCCCGCTCGCGCCAGCGCCCTCCTCTCACCAAAAACTCATCAACACGCCGCTCACAGTCATCCCATCCTCCAACAACGAAAATGCTCTCTTCCGTTTGGTGGAGAAAAAAAAGGAATGCATAAAGTAGCCAGCTTAAAAAGGGATTGAGAGATGTGCATTCTTTAAAAAGCAAAAAGACGACTTAACGAGCGCTAAATCCCCCCCGTGGCTGCAAAATATGCTGAAAGTTAGGAGGCCTGCACCCAGAGGCAGTAGACTTCAGTCAAACAATTGTCCGGCAACTCACCACCCACCGCATTGTAGGAGGCACCCCGCCGGCCAGCTTCCATGTCAGCAACGCGTTCTGCCTGCTGTAGATGCGGATTCCAACGCAGGACAGACCACCTCCACCGACTGTCATGTCCAAAGAGGAAGATTGCCGGATCTCTGTCTGCTCCAACAATGAGGTCGGTTGGCCCCGAGTCTTCAAAGTGCGCCTTCATCAGTCCGATGCACTTCCGCGTCAGCGCTTCAACATTCAGCGACCTCGCAAACTCCCAGACGGCTGACAGGTTCTCTAAAGTGAGGCTTCAGAACAGACAGTTAGACAGGAAGTGCGCGTACCCCCTGGCCATGAATGCCACTCCCCAGTCCATCAGGTGAGGCAACTCCAGCATTCTCGCAAGCATCACCAGGGCCTTCGCATTGTCTTCTCTAATCTCCAATCGGCCCGTGTAGACGTACTGCATGAACGTAGTTGCTAGGCTAGAAAGTGCAGAAGCAGTAAGCCAAATCACCGAATCGACGACAATTTTACCTCAGGGGCACGGTCGGCCATCGTAGAGCGGAATTCTTCCTTCCGAGAGGGCCACTGAGAGGGGCTCGCAAGGACGGAATGCGAGCCGCCAATATGATGCGATTAGCGTGAAGCTCTGCCCCGTCCATGACCTAACACACACACAAACATGAATATTCGCGGTAAGGAAGGCTACCTCTATTCTCAAATCCTTGATTTCCTCCGCAAGGCGGATTTCGTTCAAGGCTGGACAGCTTCGGATCAGGGGAAATTCGTCTTCGAACACTTCTGCTCGTGGGAGCGCCATTTGGTGTATTAACCAGAGCGAGATCGACGGAATGCCTTCAGGGCCGTGAGGGCTGCCCTTTTATTTCTCCCCTGACATTCTACGCACCCACGCGCGCACTGACGACCTACAGGATCTGATTGGCCGCGGGCAGCACAGAGCGGATTCCATTGGCTGGTAGTTGGCACAGAAGGGGGGCGAACTAATACGAAAAAGGTAAAGGCGACTTCTCCATTGGTCAAGCCATAGCTGGCTAGGAGGTGTCACTGCCAAATATGGAATACCAACCAGGCTGACGTGTGCCCTGCCAACAACGAGGAAATCGTGGGGGCGGGAGTAGGCAGTAGGTTTCGGTTCGGTGTGTGCAGACAGTCTACAGACTAGCTGACAGTTTCGTGAGGTTGCTCTTCGGTGTGCACTACTGACGTCAGTTGGTGAAGATCACTGACTATCATCTAGAGCTGCCAAAACGTGAAATTCAGAAGTTCGACGGGAACCCTAAATTTTATTGTGCTTACGTTAAAGAGTTCCATTCTGTAATTGAAAGGAAAACTAATGACATCATTACAAGCCTCACTTAAATGATACAGTACTGTGAGAGGAAAGCGAAGGAGGCTTTACAACATTGTGAGATATCAGACGCTGACAAAGGTTTTAAAAAGGCCAAAGAATCTTTGAAAAAAATTATTTGGCAAGAATTATATGGTAGCCCGAGTCTTTGTTGAAGCACTAATCGATGGACCTCAAATAAATGGCAACGACACCGCAGCGTTGGTTCACCACAGCCAACAAGTGCAAGCTTGCGTGACAACCTTAAACCAACTAAACTATGCATCTGATCTCAATTCCAACAGACCTCTGGAGTCGATTGTGAGACGACTACCTTCCCAATTAAGATCCAAATGGGCTGAAGCCGCTGCAAATGCAATACATCAGGACGAAGAACCACAATTCAAGGATCTCACGAACTTCATAGAAGAATGCGTTGATGTTGCCTGTAGTCGGTTCGGAGAATTAGCGCTTAGTTTGAGAGATCATGAAGGTCAACAGCCCAGTAGAACACAGGGATGGTCAAACAATCTTCAAAGGAATGTGCTTGTTCCAAACAGCACGGAAATAAAGCGCAATGGGACCCATTTCCTGTTCTGTTACGTGGACTGTGAGAAGATCATCATCCCGATAAATGTTTAACATTTGTTGCCTATGACAGGACGGGAAGGAAAGGATTGTACAAGAGCGCAAACTGTGCCGCCGTTGCCTGAAAGCGATTCAGATCGCTCAGAACTGCAGATCACCTCGTGGGTGTACAGTCGAGGGCTGTGGAAGAGAACATCATACTCTAATACATCCTGACAATGAAGAACTCAATAGCCCGTCGAATGTTTTCGGTCATCACGTAGTCGTACACGAAGATGAGGTTCCAAGGGTAGCCCTCGTAGTCGTTCCAGTGACCAGCCGGTACGAACGACACACGGCGCGGACTTTGGCACATTTAGACAACGGCTCCGACTCAACGCTCATACACGATAGTCTCGTGTCTGCCCTTGGAATGCAGGGCAAAGTCAAGGATATCGTCATATCAACGTTGAATAAGGAAACTGTATTCCAGTCCATGGGGGTAGAGATCGACGTAGAATCTAAAGGCACAAAAACTTCTATTCGCGTCAAACGAGCTTACTCTGTCCAATCTCTACCACAAGCGAATCGAATCATGCCAAATTAAAAGTTAGCCTCACTCTGGCCTCACTTGAGTACGGTCGAATTCCAATCACCCGAAGACATTAGGACCGGGCTGTTGTTAGGATGCGATGTACGGGAAGCACACTGCGTACAGGATCAATGCTTAGGTAAAGCAGACGAACCATACGCCATTCGAACGGCTACTAAGAAGTAATTCGTCCGAGCCAATATCAAGTACAATTCCGAAGAATCAGTTTAATAGAAGAAGGTGACAGGCACAATTCCTAGCGGATACCTTTTGGAAGAGGTGGTTAAGAGTCGAATTACCGACACTCGCAGTTTGTCGGAAGTGGCACTCTGCGCAACCGAGTCCCAGTATTGGTCAATTTGTTCTGCTAATGGAGGCAGACAAACCCCGAGGTGTCTGGCCTAAGGCAATAATCCAAGAAGTACACGCCGGATCGGACAACTTAATTCGCGGAGTCACCGCTCGCGCAGCAAAAGTTAATGTACGGAGGGACTTCCACCAATTTTGTCAACTGGAAGGAGAAGTGGATCAAATGGAAACTCCGCGACGCATTCAGGCCACAGAAGACCGCGACTCCGCGGGGGTGTCATCGCTAATGTCAATTTATATCCTTGTCCTTTTTTGCTACTAACCGTTTGTTAGTAACCAGACTTTACTCATACCACCCTGCTTTTGTTTCTGTACCCCTATTCATCGGTTCTCGTCATTCTTCGTTCATTGTTCTTTGTCCACTGTCTGTTGCTCTTTGTCGCCGCTCGCTTTTAAACCGAACACCACACTTTGGCGTCAATCACTGACTGCTCGTCTAATCACCTTGAATGTAGGTCCACTTTTCAATCTATTACCCGCCTTATTAAGTCTATCGTGCTCAGCCAATCTTACTGTTTATTGCCATAGAACCACAAAGAAGAACCGAGTTATCCCGAGAGAATTCTGACAGCTTTGACCTCGGGTGCGTCTAGTCCGGTGAATGAACCAACACTAAATCAAGAAAATCTAGATAATACTAACAAGACATTCAGTTCGATTCGGTCTTTCTAAAGGAAAACAGACCAGATTTGGACAAAATCTGACCTCTCTTGATTTGCAGGTAATTTCCTACGCAACTAAAATTCACGGATCAAAACTTAATGTTTTTGTGCACCGCCTCGTAAAGAAGAATTCATTTAAACTGCAAAAGTAGAAAATAAATCCCTTCTGGGAACAGAAAATTTGAATTTGCCCTTATGAAAATAAAGCGCGAGTGGGTATGAGAAATCACAATGTTCTCGAGAAAAAAGGGTTGAATTCACCCTATGAAAGTCGGTTTCCAAAGCGTTTGGCTTTTAGTATTGCAGAACTCAGTAATAAACTTATGGGCAGCCATAATGACATCGCATCTCCCCTAGCGCCTGCACCTACGCCCTAGCGACAGCCTGCTTTGGCACGCACGCACGCCTGACCCGCTTCGATTTATCTCGATGCAATTCACTGTCTGCGCCACGAATCTGAACGATTCTCTGCCTGCTCCGAGCGAGACTTGCCCTTACACTCGCCTGGGTTTGAGACAATCAACGCAACTCCCTTCGCTGATTGGTTACACAAGGCGGACGCAGTCCAGACCAATGTGTAAACAATCTGTCACGACACTTTTTTAGCGGCGACCTTCAACGACACACGGCTCGTCGCTCTCGCGGACGCATCCTCGTCCGGTTGCCAACTTCCACGAACTATTCTGTACAGAATGAATAAGTCATTTTTTCTCTAACTAGCGTCCCACTTCTTACAACTTGGGATATGGCTTGAAGTTGTGGCACACTGACCATACACCATCAACGCTTAGCCGCTACACACTTGCATGAGCGTAGTTTGTATTATCCCACCGAGAATTACTTGGCGTAAACATAAATATACTTCGGGTGAATTAAGTTCTTTGGGAAAGATAAAAAATGTGATTGTAACTTTTTGACTTCAGTTCACCAAGTCATCCTCGGACGTGAAGTGCGTAAAATAGTTAACGTCTAGATCTGCCTAAAAACGCTCACTGTACCGTCACTGCTGCAGCGGTAATGTTCTGGTCGACCAACGCATTTTCCAAATTTCCTTGAGGCTGTTGTACACAGCATCAAATTATACGTGCCGGTTACTGCATCAGTGATCAGAATGAATGACCTCTAAAAATTCGCGACCTATCTTAGACGAGCATACACCTACAACGCGAGTCATGTCCCAGGCGAACTTGTGTCCTGCTTCCAGCGTATGCATGACAACTTGGGACAAGTGGTCTTGCCTTTTTACGGCCAAATGATGTTCGTGCATTCGTGTAGAGGCTGGTTCCCCAGTTTGACCACAGGAAACCGCATTACAGGTGTGGCATGAAATCTTATAGACGACTTCCTTCTCATCTAAATAGCTAACCCTATCCTTAGGGTGTGCAAGCTGGTTACGAAGTGTAGTCGTTGGTTTGTGCGCCACATGTATTCGGTGCTTCTGCAGGTGCCTTTCAACTAGTTCGGACACATTCTTAGTGTACCGAAGTGATCGCCTGCAAACTGCTTTTCATGCTTTTTTACGTCTGAGGACGACTTGGGGAATTAAAGTCGAAAATACACAATTACATTTGTTTATCTTTCCCAAAGAATTGATTTTTTTCCGAATCATGCTTCTTGGGATGCCTGTTTTCAAATATATACAGATGCTTCGAAAGAAATAAGCTTTTTGGGGAAGATAAAGAAGTTTTATTTTAAATTTTTGACCTTGGTTCACCAAGTCATCTTCAGACGTGAAGTAAGTGTGCAAAACAGTAACCATTTAAGCATGCCGAAAAAAATCGATTTTGCCCTGTCACTCATGCTGGTTTGACAACCGGGTGACTTACCATATTTAAACTCCAGACCAAAAACGTCCTAAGGTTTCGATCTGCTCATGGAAACAGTCTGCACTCTGAACGCCTGTTCGTACCTGCCGAAGCGATTACTTTAGGATGATAGTCAACATCACACTTTAGGTTCGAACGTTGCCGTCAGCATTTTTTGAGTTCGACCCTCGTTGCCGGTGATGTCTACTGTGTGATTCACAGCGAGGTGAAGCAGCGTCATTGACTCGTGCGTGGTAGTAAACTTGCACAGTATCTACCGCACTCTCTCCTACGCCATAGTGACCCGGTGTCAAGCTAAAGTAAGAAAGACCGGAGGCGCAGGGGAGGACGGAGGTAAATGGCACGGCCCAGCCGCACATAGGCTCTCCATGTCACACCCCCTAGTCAACACACCAGAATTGCAACCACCAACAGCAACAATGGGGGGTGGGGTGGCAGGGCTCCCAGTGTACGCGACGTCAGCCGGCCACGGGGTCTGCCATCGCACACCTCGAAATGCGCATTCTGATTGCCTAATGTACAGAGGAACGTCTTCAGTACTACGACATGGATATCCCTGCATCTGCTTTGTTAGAACTGTTAGACGTTTGTCTAGAAACGAACTTTTCATTTACGCAGGAATGCTATCAGCAACTGAAGGGAGCCCCTATGGGATCACCCATCTCTGGTTTTCTCGCCGAAGTCACGATGCTGAAATTAGAGGCTATTGCCTTACCACTAGTTAGCCCCAAATTATGGGTACGTTAGGTTAATGACACGTTCATCATTGTTAAAAGTGATCAACTGGAAATACTCCACAATAATATTATCTCAACACTTCCAGGAATAACATTTCCACTCGAGAAAGAGGCTGACAACAAACTCCCGTTTCTTGATGTCCTCGTACAGAGAAAGCCTGACGGGACATTTCACACTTCGGTTTACCGCAAGGAAACCTACGCGTAAGTTCTTTTGCATTACGATAGCAATCACCCGATCTCTCACAAACGGAGTGCCGTTTGCCGCCTCCTTAATTGAGCCAGAACTTACTGCTCTGACAACGAAACATATCAAACGGAACTGATTTATTTGTTTAAACTGTTTTCCTAGAATGGGTATCCTAGATATTTTGAACACTGATGCATGAGACAAAGGAATTAGATGGTTCTGATAAGGCACCCAAACCAAAAAACTGGCGAACACTTCCGTACATTAAGAATATGTCCGAACTAGTTGAAAGACACTTGAGGAAGCACCGAATGCATGTGGCGCAGAAACCGATGACTACACTTCGTAACCAGCTTGCACACCCTGAGGATATGGTTGACTATAAGGATAAGAAGGAAGTCGTATATAAGATACCATGCAGCTCCTGTAATGCAGTTTACTGTGATCAGACGGGGAAATCGGCATCTACACGAATAAACGAACATGCGAGACCAATTGTCCCAAGTTGCCTGCATACGTTGGAAACTGGACACAAATTCGCCTGGGACAGAACTCGCATTGTACGTGTCTGCTCATCTAAAAGGGGCCGTGAAATTTTAGACGCCGTCCATTCTGATAACGCATGCATCAACCGACACGTAGAATTGGATGCGGTGTACAACAGCCTCAAAGGAAAGTGGAGAGGGCATTATCCAATCAGAACATTACACCAGCAGGAGTGACAGGGCAAAATCGATTTTTTCGGCATGTTTAAATGTTAACTGGCTTGCACACTTACTTCACGTCTGAAGACGACTTGGGGAACCAAGGTCAAAAATTTACAATAAAACTTGTTTATCTTACCCAAAGAGCTTTTTTCTTTCGAATTATGATTCTCCAGATGCTTTTTTTCAAATATATATATATATGTGTGTACTGAAAAAGGGGCATCCCAAGAAATTAATTGACATTATGTAAGATTCTTTGGGAATAAAATAACCTTTAATGCGTATATTTTTGAGACTGGTTCCCCAGCTCGTCGTCAGACTCTTTTAGGTTATGTACAAAAACGATTAGCTACTTAACCGTGTCAAAGTCGAATGTGTGCTTTTGACAAAAAGAAAGCTTATTGTGCACATTTTCTACGCCAGTTTCCCGGGTCGTCGACAGATACAGACGGAGAATTAATGCGCCAACGCAGTTAACAGGACAATGGCCTGCGCCTCCTGCGAATCTGTGCAGGATGTTGCCTCATCCTCACCAACGTCCTCTTCCGTCTTCAAATGTGAGAGAAGTCCACCTGGCTGCACCTTCGGTCGCGACACTGGTCCCTGATGGACTATGTCCGAATACAGAGGCGAGACCAACAGGACGTACTGGTGATGAAGACGATCTCGGGTACCGACGACGGATGATCCGACCATCGTGTCATCATCTTAAGGATGAGGAGGCGCCTACAGCCACTCAGGATACCCCAAGGTAAACGACTCCCAGGTAAGTTGAATATTGCTTTGTTGTCTTTGCCTGCTCGCCATCTCCATTTCATTAATGAACTAGCTCAAAGGCCAACCAACTTTCCAGTCCCTACCGCCGCCGCCGCCGCCACCGACAACGAGAACGCCTCCGTTAAGAAGCGATCGTACCGCCGTCATCGCAGCACCACCGATATCATCTTCGCCGCTCGTCAGCTACAGAAGAAGTGTCCGGAGATGCGGATTCACCTCTACTCTACCTTCATGTATCGGACGGAGGTCTTTGAAACGGTGAATCGCGAAGGACTTTCGAAAAGCATGCGGAGATTCGGCTGTCCAGAGCGATTTAATTCGACATTGCGTCAGTACCATGATCGCATGACGACGCGTGTCACAGACAATAGAGCCGTCCCGGAGGCATTCGCAGTGACCAATGGAGTGAAGCAGGGTCGCATCCCCGCGCCTAGTCTTTCTACCATGATAATGGACGTCGGGGAATCCGCGTCGTCTACAGGACGGATCACAAACTCCTCAATCAGCTGCCAATGCATTTTCAGTCGCATGCATCCACTATTTTCGTCGACGACTGCGCGCTCACGCCACTTCAGCGGAGGACATGGAAGGAGCATGAACCTGTTCGTCGCCCCTGCGACAATTTCGGCCTGGTTATCAACACGGAGAAAATGGTGTTTAAACACACAAACTCACCCATCGTAGACTACAATGCACCCACAGTCAACCTGAAGGACGCCCATCCGCAAGCCGTGGACAACCTCACTTATCTGGGCAGCACCCCTTCTCGCAACACCAAAATCGAGAATGAAATTGCTTGCCGGATTTCCAAGGCCAGTCAAGAATTCGGCTGTCTTCAAAACAGTCTCGAATCGTCAAGATCTTCACCTTGGCACGAAACCAAAGGCGTACAAACCAGTCATCCTGCCAAAACAGTCGAATAAATCAAAGACACGGACGGTGCACAAATAGCTGGCGCGAAGGCTCAACCACTTCCACCGCAATGGATACTAAAGCTGAGGTGAAAGAAGGGGACCTAAGACACGAACCGCGCTCCAGATCTTTCATGGCCATCCTCCACCCCCTAAATATCCGTTGTGGCGGCTCATGACACTACCAACGCTGCAAACAATCCTGAAACACGGACAAACATCAGCCTCACCACCGTCAACACCTGCTATGTAGACTCAGTCCACAACTGTCCTCATTGAGAACGCACCCTCACCTCACACATTGTCCCAATCAGTCGCTTGCGAATCCACCACGCAGACACCAGTGAACCCTTGCCTAGAGCATTAAAATTCACCAGGCGGACTCACTTCAAAGGCCCTTGCACATTCACATACCGCATGTGCCTACTAGGTCACATACGCATTCCCGAAAGCCGATAGACAATCGCCAATTATACCAAACTATCACATCTCCCACCAAACCCGCAGCAGACAACAACATCTACCGCAAGAGGCCAATTGCCACTTCCCACGAGGTAGGAAGTGTGCTTCTCGGCCCCCTCTACATGCTGCTCCTTTGCTGCAGGTGTGATTAGAGTCCGATACTATTTCGATGCGTCGAACGGTGTGGCTTAAACGGCTGTCTACTGACGTCCCAAGTCAATCTACGCAGTCTACCCAATTGTGTGTCTTTGTCCGTAGTGGCTGAATGGCGGGCTGAGAGTCAGGCCGTCACGGCTCAATTTTAAGTGATAGACGACACTTTCAAATGTGAGAAGTGTGTATGTGCGCTATAGGTAATGCCTATCAGTGGACCATTTACTGGATACTCATTTTTTGAAGCGTAATGGTCTAGGCTAAATGCAAGGCTGTGTGTCACTCTTGTAAGTCTCAACGTATGTAAGCATCTGCTGTGCCGTCATCAGCAAACCATGGCTCTCGCAACCTTGTGTGCGTTGGCAGTTCTCTGACAACTGGTTTCCTGCTGGTAGATGTGCTTGTGCTCCTGTTCGGTATACAGGTCGTTAGCATGTCTGCCCTGCCATCTTCGTCGTCTTGCTGGTACCAAATAAAACCAACGGACAATACTCGGGCTGATTTTACATTCGGATAAAGATCCGCAAACCAAATGTGCGTCTATGGACAACTTTTGCCAAAAAGTCAGTCCTACCCACGATTCGAAAAGTAAAAAATTGTCCACCGGCGACCGAATAGCCGAACATAAAGTTACACTTGCAAACACTCGTGCTGTATTGTAGACTATGGGCTAAAACTTTCGTCTTCGGAATGGCTACCATATGCAAGCCTTGTCTTAGAAAGCTCCTTCGTCCATCTTACCAAGCAATATATCATTTGCCCTACATCGTTGTCACCAACGCAGTAAACGCATTCTGAGATCTGAGGACTCATTGCAAAATTATATGCGAACTATGGGGGACTACTTCCATCCTGAATAGTCTCAGAAGACCCATATCGACGATGCAGACTACTCTTTTTATCCTCCCCATCATGAGCCTCAAAGTCCCTAAACGATTAACTACACTCGGGACCTGATTTCATCTATTTACTAGTTGGGTACATATGTGATTCAGATAGTGGAAAATTGACATTATGACTGCTATTTAACCGATGTTCCGTCATGTGCGGGTTCCCCGAGAAACACCGCAATGTCTACGGTTTCTCCCACTTATAGTAACACCGGACAGATTATCGAAAAACGACGACAAACATATCATCGAAGCAACAGGTACATCTATAAAGAGGTGTGTTTGGTCATTTTAGGAGATGAGAGCGAGTCCTCTGGGTTTTCGATGCATTGAAAGTCACTTCTATGGGCAGGAGAGTAAGAGTGCCGGCTTAATGGCATCAATACCCGCAGACAACGGAGGCTCAACTGCAATTTTAAACAAACCCGAATACAATAACAAGATGCTATCATTGTTAGGAGATAGGTCAACTTATATGCCTCTCACCGTTGACCCCATTAAAGAGCAGATTTCACCCATCGATAAAGTGCTGAAACGTCTTGCAGGAAAGAAACAACTACCAGGAGAAATTGCGAAATCCCTAAAATAAACTGAACCAAAAATCGCTTAAATCTATGGACTACCGAAAGTTCACGAACCTGACATATTATTGCGACTAATAGTGTCATAACTCAGTGCACCGAATTGTAAGATTTCTAAATGGCTATTCGTAAACTCCTTCCATTAACAAAGCATTGTTCGATTTCAGTCAAGAATTCTATTAAATTTCTAAACTAAAAAAAGAGGACTCACTATTGGTACGGATGAGATAGTGGTGCCGTTCGATGTTGTCTCTCTATTCACGCCCATACCACTTGATTTAGCAAGGCAGTGCAGAGAAACACTCTTACAATCCTACGACCTGCATCTGATTTGTTTGAACTCTTGAACTTATGTCTGGAAACGAACTTTTCCTTCGCACATGAATATTATCGACAGCTCTAAGTTAGGTCGGGGGTATAAACCTATGTTGAATGATACATTATTCCTGTTTATAATTATAAAGAAGAATTCAAAAGTCGCTAACTATAGTTAGCGACTATAGTTAGCGACTTTACAAATTTGTAAAGACACACTTACCTCTTAGTGTTTGTTAATTTGATATATCAACATCTTGCTACCTACGTTCGAGAAGTTTATTATAATTGACTTTTTTTGCTCAGCTAAAAAAGACTCAGTCGCGGAAGGGCGATTCACGATCGAGTCACCAACTCCCAACATCAAACAAACCACAACACGCGGCAGCGCAAGATTAAGCTGTTAGTCGCGGGGGTTCTAGTGCATTCAAGCAACCATGTGATGGAGTTCAGCTGAACAAAGAAGAGCAAAGACAAAAGATTAAAATGCAGAAAGACCTGCACAACTTACCCACTTGGGCGTTTGCCGTGCGCAGGCTATTCTCTTTATGGAAAGAATAATTAAACGAGAAATAACGCATATCCTAGAAGAGCACAATCTGCTATGCGATGCCCAGCACGGATTTCGTAGAGGCAGATCATGCGCGACAAGCCTACTTTACTGTTTAGATCACTGGTCCTGGGCATTCGATGGCGGCAATGAAGTGCACGCAGTCAACGCCGACTTTAAGAAAGCATTCGACAGTGGGCCACATCAGCGTCTCCGGCACAAATTAATCCGAACAGACATTAGGGGTAATCTCCTGAAGTGGATCCAAAGCTTCTTGATCGGTCTCTCTCAAATCGTCCACGTCGGTGACCGGCAGTCCGCGGAGGTAGCGGTTGAAAGCGGTGTTCCACAAGGATCCGTTCTTGGCCCTACCCTATTCATTATATACGTCAACGACTGCGTCAGTGATGTCGCCATGTTCGCTGATGATGTTAAACTTTGGAGCGTCATCCGAACTGAATTTGACGAAGAACGCTTGCAGGCAGACCTGACCCGACTCGAGAAATAGTCACAGGACGGGCTTTTGCCGTTTAATGCCACTAAGTGCAATGTTTTGCTGGTCGGCAGGACCCGATCTCTGAGCCGGAGGGTTAACCACCTAAATTCAGATTAAATTCAGTACATATGAGGGATAGAGGCAGAACCTTGGAAAGCCCTATTTACAGATAGACGCATGAAAAAAACATGCAGATATTTACATAGCAGTTATGCCAGTCATTGATATCATGTAAATGTTTGACCGTCAAGCATAAATTCATCTAGTCTTCTTTTGAAGGTCTCGACGTTTCCGCTAAGACAACGGAGTTCGGCAATTTATTCCATCACTCATCCAGCCGGTGGGCGAAGAATTTGGCCCGCAGTTCGAGTTAGAAGGCCGCGATCATATCCCCTCTGTATTGTCTATAAGAGAGAGGAAATATTTTTTAGCTTCTCCAGCCGTCTCTCATATGGTAAACTACTTAATCCTCCGAATAGTTTAGTCGATGTTCGTTGTACGTTCCCCAGCAGGCTGTAATCTTTTTTCATCCAGGGACACCATGCGTGGACACAATATTCCAGCACTGGTCAACCGTATGCTCCAAATACTCGACCGAAAAGTTCTTTGTCAAAATTGAGGAAGGATATTCTAATCGAGGCCAGTATACCCATAGCTATCTTTGATACTCTGGCGCAGTGAGACGATGGTTTGAGAGTTGACGTCATCCACACTCCGAGGTCTCTTAACTCGTCGACTGATTCGAGTTGGTGACCTACTATAAAGTACTGATATTCGAAATCCGACGGCCTCCTGTTGCTCGAACGTAATCGAATAATTTGGCATTTGTTAGGATTGACGCTAAGACACCACTCATCACACCATTTTTGCAAGCGATCCAAATTGTCTTGTAACTGTACAGAGTCTTCCGGCCTCTGTATTAATTTCCACACTTTGAGATCGTCGGCAAACATTACGCGCTCGCAGTTTAGACAGTCCAGGCAGTCGTCCACATATATTAAGAACAGGATTGGACCCAAAACGCTTCCCTGCGGAACGCCACTGTGCACGGTTGCCCATTCCGATTTAGCGTTTCCAATACATACACGCTGAGATCTGCCCGTAAGAAATATGGCTAACCATTTTAAAAGATTGTCGTTCATACCCACTTGACGTAGTTTAAATATAAGTCGTCTGTGTGGAACAATGTCCAAAGCCTTTTTGAATTCAATGTACACGGCGTCGACTGATAAGCCCATGTCGATCGATTTCGTCCAGCTCTCCATGGATACTGGGAGATTAGTGATACAGGATCGACCCCCACGAACTCCATGCTGATGTACACTGAGCAAGTTGTTTTCTTCGAGGTGCCGTATCAGCTCAGTTCTTATTACTTTTTCCGTCAACTTTTTCCATCAACCTGAATTCTCAAATTAACGCCCCATTTGTGAAGCCCTTTTACACACCAGCCTGCAAAATGCAAGTATATAGCATTGCTGATTACTTTTACAATCCCATTGCTAGTCTGACACCCCAAATAATAAAGCCCTTTCCTGATGCTAACTGTCTCCCGAAATTATTACGTCCGCTACGTAAATTTAAACTACCCCTCATATTATTTTTAAAATTTACAAAATTCTATTTCCATGCCTCCTATTTTTCCAACCCAACAAAATAGCCATCCTCT
>CACRXP010000024.1:1887026-1897775 GCA_902702965.1 Spirometra erinaceieuropaei
GTTTCTTTCCTGCAAGACGTTTCAGCACTTTATCGATGGGTGAAATCTGCTCTTTAATGGGGTCAACGGTGAGAGGCATATAAGTTGACCTATTTCCTAACAATGATAGCATCTTGTAATTGTATTCGGCTTTGTTTAAAAGTGCAGTTAAGCCTCTGTTGTCTGCGGGTATTGATGCCATTAAGCCGGCACTCTTACTCTCCTGCCCATAGAAGTGACTTTCAATGCATCGAAAACCCAGAGGACTCGCTCTCATCTCCTAAAATGACCAAACAAAGCTCTATATAGATGTACATGTTGCTTCGATGATATGTTTGTCGTCGTTTTTCGATAATCTGTCCGGTGTTACTATAAGTGGGAGAAACCGTAGACATTGCGGTGTTTCTCGGGGAACCCGCACATGACGGACCATCGGTTAAATAGCAGTCATAATGTCAATTTTCCACTATCTGAATCACATATGTACCCAAATAGTAAATAGATGAAATCAGGTCCCGAGTGTAGTTAATCGTTTAGGGACTTTGAGGCTCATGATGGGGAGGATAAAAAGAGTAGTCTGCATCTTCGATATGGGTCTTCTGAGACTATTCAGGATGGAAGTAGTCCCCCATAGTTCGCATATAATTTTGCAATGAGTCCTCAGATCTCAGAATGCGTTTACTGCGTTGGTGACAACGATGTAGGGCAAATGATATATTGCTCGGTAAGATGGACGAATGAGCTTTCTAAGACAAGGCTTGCATATGGTGGCCATTCCGAAGACGAAAGTTTTAGCCCATAGTCTACAATACAGCACGAGTGTTTGCAAGTGTAACTTTATGTTCGGCTATTCGGTCGCTGGTGAACAATTTGTTTCCATTTTTCCAAATCGTGGGTAGGACTGACTTTTTGGCAAAAGTTGTCCCTAGATGCACATTTGGTTTGCGGATCTTTAGCCGAATGTAAAATCAGCCCGAGTATTGTCCGTTGGTTTTATTTGCAACCAGCAAGACGATGAAGGTGACAGGGCAGACATGCTAACGACCTGTATGCCGAACAGGAGCACAAGCACATCTACCAGCAGGAAACCAGTTGTCAGAGAACTGCCAACGCACACAAGGTTGCGAGAGCCATGGTTTGCTGATGACGGCACGGCAGATGTTTACATACCTTGAAACTTACAAGAGTGACACACAGCCTTGCATTTAGCCTAGAACATCACGCTTCAAATATTGAATATCCAGTAAATCGTCCACTGAGCGGCATTACCTAGAGAGCACATGCACACTTATCACATTCGGGAGTGTCGTCGACCACTTAACATGGAGCCGTGACGGCCTGACTCTCAGCCCACCAGTGACCCACTACGCACAAAGGCACACAATTGGGTAGACTGCATAGATTGATTTGGGAAGTCAGTAGGCAACCGTTTAAGCCACACCGTTCGACGCATAGGGATAGTCTAGGACACTAATCACACGTGCAGCCGAGGAGCAGCATGTAGAGGGGGCCGAGAAGCACACCTCCCACTTCGTGGGAAATGGCAATTGGCCTCTTGCGGTGGATGATGTTGTATGGTGCGGTTTTTGGTGGGAGATGTGATGGTGTGCTATAGTCGGCGGTTATCCTTCGGCTTTCGGGAATGCGTATGTGACCTAGTAGGCACATGCGGTGTGTGAATGTGCGAGGGCCGTTGAGGTGAGTCCGCATGGTGAATTTTGGTGCTCCAGGCAAGGGTTCACCGATGTCTGTGTGTTGTATTTGCAAGTGACTGATTGGGACGATGTGTGAGGTGAAGGTGCGTTCTCAATGAGGACAGTTGTGGACTGAGTCTACATAACGTGTGTTGACGGAGGTGAAGATGATGTTTGTCGGTGTTTCTGGATTGTGTGCAGCGTTGGTGGTTACATGAGCCGCCACAGCGGATATTTAGGCAGTGGAGGATGGCCATGAAAGAGCAGGAGCGTAGTTCGTGTCTTAGGTCCCCTCCTGCCACCTCAGCTTTAGTATCATTTGAGGTGGAAGTGGTTGAGCCTTCGCGCCCGCTATTTGTACACCGTCCGTGTCTCTGCTTTATTCGACTGTGTTGACAGGATGACTGGTTTGTAAACCTTTAGTTTCGTGCCAATGTGAAGGTCTTGATGATTCGAGACTTTCTTTTAAAGACGGTCGAATTGTTGACTGGCCTTGGAAATCGTGCGAGCAATTTCATTTTGATTTTGGTGTTGCGAGAAGGGGTGCTGCCCAGATAAGTGAGGTTGTCCATGGCTTGCGGGTGGGCGTCCTTCAGGCTGATTGTGGGTGCATTGTAGTCCACGATGGATGAGGGTGGGTGTATAACCACCGTTTTCTCCGTGTTGATAACCAGGCATAAATTGTCGCGGGGGGCGACGAACAGGTTCATGCTCCTTTCATGTCCTCCGCTGAGGTGGCGTTTAGCGCGCAGTCGTCGACGAAGAGCAGTTCATGGACGGAAATAGTGGATGCACGCAACTCAAAATGCATCGGCCGCTGATTGAGGAGTTTGTGCTCCGTCCTGTAGACGACGCGGATTCCCCATTGTCCATTATCATTGTAGAGAGACTAGGCGCGAGGACGCGGCCCTGTTTCACTCCAATGGTCACTGTGAATGCCTCTGGGACGGCTCCATTGTCTGTGACACGCGTTGTCATGCGATTATGGTTCTGACGCAATATCGAATTAAATCGTCCTGGACAGCCGAATCTCTGCATGCTTTTCCAAAGTCCTTCGCGATTCACCGTGTCAAAGACCTTCGTCCAAGGGTAGAGTAGACGTGAATCCGCATCCCCGGACACTTCTTCCCTAGCTGATGAGCGGCGAAGATGATATCGGCGGTGCTGCGATGACGGCGGTACCATCGCTTCTTAACGGAGACGTTCTCGTTGTCCGCAGCGACAGCAGCGGCGGCTGGGACTGGAAGGTTGGCTGGCCTTTGAGTTAGTTCATTTCTGAAATGCACATGGTGAGCAGGCAAAGACAACAAAGCAATATTCAGCTTACCTGGAAGTCGTTTACCTTGGGGTCTCCTGAGTGGCTGTAGGCGCCACCTCATCCTTAAGATGATGACACGATGGTCAGATCATCCGCCGGTACCCGAGATCATCCTCATCATCAGTACGTCCTGCTGGTCTCGCCTCCTTATTCGGACATAGTCCTTCAGGGGCCAGTATCGCGACCGAAGGTGCAGCCAGATGGCGTTCTCTCGCATTTGAAGACGGAAGAGGGCGTTGGTCAGGATGAGGCGACATCCTGCAGAGATTTGCAGGAGGAGCAGGTCATCGCCCTGTTAACTGCATTGGCGCATTTATTATCCGTCTGTATCTGACGACGACCCGAGGATCTGGCGTCGAGAATGCGCACAATAAACGTCCTTTTTGCCAAAAGCACGCATTCGACTTTGGCATAGTTAAATAGCTAACCGTTTTGTACATAACCTAAAAGAGTCTGACGACGAGCTGGGGAACCAGTCTCAATGAATCTTACATACTATCAAGTAATTTCGTGGGATGCACGTTTTCCAGTACATATATGTACATATATTTGAAAAAAGCATCTCAAGAATCATAATTCGAAAGAAAAAAGCTCTTTGGGTAAGATAAACAAGTTTTGTCGTACATTTTCGACCTTGGTCCCCCAAGTCGTTGTCAGACGTGAAGTAAGTGTGCAAACCAGTTAACATTTAAACATGCCGAAAAAATCGATTTTGCCTTGTCACTCTTGCCGGTGTAACGTTCTGATTGGCTAACGCCTATTCCACTTTTCCTTGAGGCTGTTGTACACCGTATCCAATTCTACGTGTCGATTGATGCATGCGTTATCAGAATAGATGGCATCTAAAAATTCACGACCCCTTTTAGATGAGCAGACACCTACAATGCAAGTTCTGTCCCAGGCGAATTTGTGTCCTGTTTCCAACTAATGCATGGCAACTTGGGACAAGTGGTCTCGCCTTTTTACAGCCAACTGATGTTCGTGTATTCGTGTAGAGGCCGATTTCCCCGTTTGATCACAGTAAACCGCATTACAGGTGTTGCATGGTATCTTATATGCGACTTCCTTCTTATCTAAATAGCCAACTCTATCCTTAGGGTGAACAAGCTGGTTACAAAGTGTAGTCGTCGGTTTGTGCGCCACATGTATTCGGTGCATCCTCAGGTGTCTTTCAACTAGTTCGGACACATTCTTAATGTACAAAATTGTTCGCCTGTTTTTTGGTTTGGGCGCTTGATCGGAACAATCTAGTTCCTTCTCTTTGTCCTTTGACTCCTGTCGTCTCATGCATCGGTGCACAAAATATTTAGGATACCTATTCCGGGAAAACAGTCTGGACAAATAAATCAGTTCTGTTTTTATATGTTTCGTTGTCAGAGCAGTTGGTTCTTGCTCGGTTAAGGAGGCGGTTAACGGCACTCCGTTTGTGAGAGATCCGGTGATTGCTCTCGTAATGCAAAAGAACTTCCGCGTAGGTTTCCTTGCGGTAAACCAAAGTGTGAAATGTCCCGTCAGGCTTTCTCTGTACGAGGACATCAAGAAACGGGAGTTTGTCAGCCTCTTTCTCGAGTGGGAATGTGATTCCTGGAAGTGTTGAGTTAATAATATTGTGGAGTATTTCCAGTTGATCACTTTTAACAATGACGAACGTGTCATCAACCTAACGTACCCATAATTTGAGGTTAACTAGTGGTAAGGCAATAGCCTCTAATTTCTGCATTGTGACTTCTGCGAAAAAACCAGAGATGGGTGATCCCATAGGGGCTCCCTTCAGCTGCTGATAGTATTCCTGTGCAAATGAAAAGTCCGTTTCTAGACAAAGGTCAAAGAGTTCTAACAAAGCAGATGCAGGGATATCCACGTCGTAGTACAGAAGACGTTCCTCTGTACATTGTCTTGCTAAATCCAATGGCATGGAGGTGAAGAGAGAGACGACATCGAAGGATACTAATATTTCATTTCCTGCGATTCTCAGCCCTTGTAATTTTTCCAGAAACTCTGCTAAATTATTGATTGATATTTCGCAGTCTTTTGTCAACGGATAGAGCTTGTGGAATAGCCATTTAGAAATTTTGTATTTAGGTGCACCGATTAACGATACTATCGGTCGTAGTGGTACTTTAGGTTTGTGAACCTTAGGTAGTCTATAGATCTTAGCAATGACTGGTTCAGTTTGTCGTAAGGATTTGGCAATGTTTCCGGATATTTGCTTCATTCCTGTAAGACATTTTAGAACTTTTTCATTGGCCGTATTCTGCGCTTTGGTGGGGTCCGTGGTAAGAGGTTTATAGGTTGATCTGTCTTTCAATAATGATAACTTCGTTTCGTTGTATTCTGCTTTGTTTAAAATCGCAGTTAATCCTTCTTTGTCCGCAGGACGTATGGCAATGCTTTTGTCACTTTTTAATGTTTTTATTAGTTTCCTTTCTTCGCGTGATAGTATTGAAAAGGGATTTCGGCTCTTTAAGGCATGTACAGTGCTATTCCGGATTGTGAAACGTTCATCGTCCGTAAGATTTTCTGCTGATATTATAGACTCCAAGTTTGCAAGGAAGTCTAGGTATTTCGCATCGGACAGATTATATATTATTCTCTTAGAAAGTACAATTTCTTTGGTTGTTGTAAGTCTTCTTGCTGACAGGTTCACAACCTTCGTGATGGGAGTTTGGCTTGTGGGAATTCGTTGACAGATGGCCATCCGTTTATGGTCTAAGACACTCCTCTTTTTCTGTCTTTCGATGTTGGAAACACAGGCAATCGTTTCGTTAAGAGATTGAATTACATGTGAAGGGAGATTATCTCGACAGAATTCCGCATGCTGTTCTTTAGAAGCTTGGAATTTCTAAAGTCTGAAGTGAGCACTGGATATAAAGGCTCCAAGCATGTTCTGGCCGTAACATAATACAATTTGATATCCTTGAATAGTTCTAATGGCAGGTTTTATTTGGACAGATTTTGGTAAAATCTTCTTGTTTGGGTATTTGTATAAAAACGATAATTGTTCTCACGTGAGACTTTCGCGAATCGCACACTTTACCCACTGTCTAGCTTCTAGTAAAACCTCGCGATCAAAATTCATACGTATGAATTCGAAAACAGGCATCTCGAGAATCATAACTGGAAAGAAAAAAGTTCTTTGGGTAAGATAAACAAGTTTTGTCGTACATTTTTGACCTTGGTTCCCCAAGTCGTCTTCAGACGTGAAGTAAGTGTACAAACCAGTTAACATTTATATTGACCCAACTGTGAAAAACTCGGCGCCTCGGTGGGATTCGAACCCACGCAGTAAGGGAAAAACCGATCAGATCATTACCCCTGCAGCAGTGACAGGACGAAGAGCGTTTTTCGGCAGGTCTAAACCTTAACTCTTTTACACACTTCACGTCTGGGGATGACTTGGTGAACCGAAGTCAAAAAGTTACAATCACATTTTTTATCTTTCCCAAAGAACTTAATTCTTCCGAAGTATATTTATGGTTACATCAAGCAATTCTCTGTGGGGTAATACGAAGTACGCTCATGCAAGTTTGTAGCGACTAAGCGGTGATAGTGTATGCTCAGTGCGCCACAACTTCAGGCCAGATCCCAAGTTGTAAGAAGTGGGACATCAGGTGGAGAAAAAATGGCTTATTTATTCTGTACAGAATAGTAAGTGGAAGTTGGCAACCGGACGATTATGCGTCCGCGAGACGGAGGAGCCGTGTGTCGTTGAAGGCTGCCGCTACAAAAGTGTCGTGACAGATTGTTTACACATTGGTCTGGACTGCGTCCACCTTGTGTAACCAATCAGCGAGGGGAGTTACGTTGATTGTCTAAAAACCCAGGCGAGTGTAAGGGCAATTCTCGTTTGGAGCAGGCAGAGAATCGTTCAGATTTGTGGCGCAGACAGTGAATTGCATCGAGATAAATCGGGGCGGGGCAGGCGTGCGTGCGTGCCAAAGCAGGCTGTCGCTGGGCGTAGGTACAGGCGCTAGGGGGAGATGCGACGTCATTATGGCTGTCCATAAGTTTATTATTGAGTTTTGCAATACCTAAAGCCAAAAGCTTTGGAAACAGACTTTCATAGGGTGAATTCACCCCTTTTTTCTCTAGAACATTGTGATTTCCCATACCCACTCTCGCTTTATTTTCATGAGGGCAAAATCAAATTTTCAGTTCCCAGAAGGGATTTATTTTCTACCTTTGCAGTTTAAATGAATTCTTCTTTACGAGGCGGTGCACAAAACATGAAGTTTTGATCCGTGAATTTTAGTAGCGTAGGAAATTACCTGCATATCAAGGGAGGTCAGATTTTGTCCAAATCTGGTCTGTTTTCCTTTAGAAAGACCGAATCGAACTGAATGTCTTGTTAGTATTATCTAGATTTTCTCGATTAAGTGTTGGTTTATTCACCAGACTAGACGCACCTGAGGTCAAAGCTGTCAGAATTCTCTCGGGATAACTCGGTTCTTCTTTGTGGTTCTATGGCAATAAACAGTAAGATTGACTGAGCACGATAGACTTAATAATTCGGGGAATAGATTGAAAAGTGGGCCTACATTCAAGGTGATTAGACGAGCAGTCAGTGATTGACGCCAAAGTGTGGTGTTCGGTTTAAAAGCGAGCGGCGACAAAGAACAACGGACAATGGACAAAGAACAATGAACGAAGAATGATGAGAACCGATGAATAGGGATACAGAGACAAAGGCATGGTGGTATGAGTAAAGTCTGGTTACTAACAAACAGTTAGTAGCAAAAAGCAGAAGAATTAAAAATGGCATCGGGGCTGTCACACCCCGCGGTCTTCTATGGCCTGAATGCATCACGGAGATTCCATTTGATCCACTTCTCCTTCCAGTGGAAAAAATTGGCGGATGTCGCCGCGTACACGACCCTTCGCTGTGCGAGTTTTCACTCCGCGAATTAAGTTGTCCGATCCCGCGTGTACTTCTTCGATTATTGCCTTAGGCCAGGCACCTCGGGGTTTGTCTGCCCCTATTAGCAGAACATGTTGACCAATCCTGGGACTCGGTTGCGCAGATTGCCACTTCCGACTAACTGCGTTTGTTGGTAGGTAGACTCTTGACCACCTCTTCCAAAAGGTGTCCGCTAGGAGTTGTGCCTGTCGCCATCTTCAATAAACCAATTATTCGGAATCGTACGTGATATTGGCTCGGACGAATTTTCTCATAGTAGTACCAACTTACTCGGTGAAAGTACATACTGATCATGCTGGTCGTCAGTCTTTCTTACTAACGGCCTGTCGTTTAGAATTCGTTTAATTTCAGTTATGGCTGTATGTAGAACTTAATCAGTGAGGCGTTGTTCTTCTAGCACCGCGAGGGTAATTTGTTTGATTGTGCGAATCATTCTTCCCCATACACCACCTCAATGGCTGGCTCTAGGGGGGTGTTAAATATCCAGTCACACTCATAAATCAGCGGGGATTTCGCTATTTTGTCCTGGTTCCACACTTAAAGCAGTTTTTTACGTCACCTTCCACACCCTTAAAATAGCTTCCGTTGTCACTGTATAGTCGCCGTGGGCAACCTCTCTGTGCTGAAAATCGATGGAAAGCACACAAGAACGAATTAGTGTCCAAAGTTTGCACTAATTCCAGATGCACATCTCGAGAATTGCGGCAGATAAACAGACAACCATATCGCTTTTCGACGGAACGTCCCCATTTAACGAACATCGGACCGAAATAATCAACTCTTGAAATCTTAAAGGGGTCGCAAGATTGTGCAGTCCGATCTAGCGGGATCGGAGCCATAACTTGTTGGTAGGGTCGATAAAAACACCTCCGGCACTTCAGACATCTTTTAAACGGGGACTTTATCGTTTTGTTGGCCCGCATTATCCAGTATCGCGTCCTTATCGTAGATAGAATATAGCGTGTACCCATATGACCGTTCAGTTCGTGATATTGTTGGATTAGTAGATGTGTCTCAAAGTGTTGGGACTGCAGAATGACAAATTTTTTAGTCTCGAGCGGTAGACAGCTGTTCGGTAGTCGTCCCCCGACGCGTAACACTGCATCCACGACGATTAGTGTAAGACATCTCAACGAACTAGACGCTTTGCGAAGAGATTTCCTTTTGGCACCTGCACCGTCTAAGCGCATAATCAAAGGTATTGTTGTTCCCTATGAGCTTCATCACATAGAGAAACGTTTCTAATTGCACCATCCTTACAATTTCTGAAGACGCGTTCCTCATCTCTGCTAATGTCAGTATGCTCTTTGGGGTTGCGTAAGATTCCTCAAATATCTTTTATAACGCAGAATCCAGGCTACGCTTCTTTGAAATTTGTTCTTCGAGGCTAAATGACTATAGCAAGCAATCACTGCGGCAGTTTTCCGAAGTAAGCACACACGTCCTGAGTTGGAACCGATGTTTGTCATTACGCAAGCATGTTCTATGACCCGGAGTGATTTTTCTGTAAGTATCACCGGATTTTCAGGACAATGCTTCTGACGTTCTAGCTTATTTGTTTTGTTCGCAATGACACGACGGGATAGCAGGTAGGCGGGATTCCGGCGGGATTCGATGTAAAGTAATTCGTCTGGACTAGAGAGATAGTGTTCAAGCGACAAGCGATTGAAGTGGAAGGTGGGAAAAGGTTTCGAAGTGTTGTGAATGCTTCGGAGCACCATTAGATAGTCTGTGTAGCAGAAAGTTGTTGCAATCGTCACGCTCATTTCTGTGCGGATCAACCTGGCTATCTTAATGGCTACCAAAGTTGCCATTAGACCTAGGCGCGGTGTATTAGTCACGCGAATAGGAGCGATTCTGACCCAAGACAATATTAATCGAGATAGCGTTGTTTCGCTTTTGCCCCCGCTACCATGTAGGCGACTGCGCCATAAGCGGTTTCCGAGGCGTCACTAAAGACAGGGAGTTGAAAATCATGGTTTGCTTTTGCCTCCTCCGGTCTGATGCATCGAGGTACGGTGAAGTGTTCGAGGCTAGGCATTGCATTTAATCACTTTCTTCACAATGTCCACTCTCCACCGCACATCTCTTCCTCCCAAACTACTTTGCGTTTTTACGAGTATCGTCACTTGGTTAATTTATCCTATCGGATCAAAGAAAAACAAAACATATGGAAGTATGGTTCTTCGCCCTGATGTATTGCATTTGCAGCGGCTTCGGCCTATTTTGATCTTAATTGGGAGAGTAGTCGTCTCACAATCGACTCCAGAGTTCTGCTGGAATTGAGATTGCATGCATAGTTTAGTTGGTTTAAGGTTGCCACGCAAGCTAGCACTTGTTGGCTGAGGTGAAACAACGCTGCGGTGTCGTTGCCTTTTATTTAAGGTCCATCGATTAAGCTTCATTAACGGCCCGGGATACTATATAATTTTGGCCGAATCATTTTCTCAAAATATCTTTGGCTTTTTTAAAACCTTCGTCGGCGTCTGATTTCACACAATGTTGTATAGCCTCCTTCGCTTTCCCCTCACAGTACTGTATCATGTAAATGAGGCTTGTGATGCTGTCAGAAGTTTTCTTTTTAATTACAGAATAAAAATCTCTTTCACGAAAGCACAATAAAATTTAGGGTTCCCGTCGAACTTCTGAATTGCACGTTTTGGCAGCTCTAGATGATAGTCAGTGATGCGAACTGGAGGTTCGACATTATCATCCGAACTACCATCTCTCTGTTGAGCGATCGCACAAATCTCGTTATCTTTACTCAATTTCTGACCTTTCATTTTCATAAGCTGTAATTTTTCCAACTCAATGCCTGTTTCGATTTCTTGTAGACGCAG
>CACRXP010000024.1:1954916-1967615 GCA_902702965.1 Spirometra erinaceieuropaei
GAGGTTGTCCAAAGTGGTCTGAAGGGCCAACAGCCAATCCCGTGTCTGCGGGAAGAAGTTGCTATGCCAGGAGGCTGTGCGCCCATCAAGAGAGCTGTCAGTGATGGGGAAGACGGTGGACTGACTGTTAACGAGGAAAGGAGTCGGGGAACCCGGGGCAGGTGTTGAAACCGCGGCCGTCGCCCCAACTTCCCGATCCGGACTGTTGGTATCGAGGGAGGAGAAGTTGCGGGCAGCGGCAACTGATGTGCCCCTCTCGCTGTTAGCCTTGCGTCCTAGCGTGAAAAAGCCAGAGGCCCGGTGTTTCGGAGTTAGAGTCAACGAACCACCAGCCGTCGGCGTTCCACACGGTGAGCCAGCCTCCTTTCCGGCGGCGGCGGCGGCGGCAGCAGCGGCGGCAGAATGGATATTACCCCTGTGCTTAGTCTGCTTACTTGTTGCCGAGGCCTTAGGAAATATCGGTCGCAGGCGGTACGTTTTTTTGCCGACAGGAAGGGCGAGAAGGAAGGAGGACTCATCGATGGTGCCGTTGCGGTGGCAGGCGAGGCCAACGCTAGGCAGTCCAGCATCTGAAGCGGAAGAGGAGCCCTCAGCAGATGACAGCTGGTGATGGTTGCGTGTGAAAGGCTGCACTTGGCAAATGCTGTCAGAAAACTGAAGGAGAAAGATGGACTGGTCAGACAGCAGATGGAAATAATAAAGGGTCAAAGAGACCACCAATGACAGTCATCATCATGGCTGGCCGAAAAAATTTCAGGCTTTGGCGACACGCAAGTTAAAGTGCTACCTCACGTACATAAAGAGCTATATCAAGTAGACAAATGAGAAAGGGGGAACAGAAGGAAAGGAGGGTGATTTGGCTGGTAAATGGAAGAAAGGATTGAAATGCGCCGTCGTCTACTGTGGTGGGGAGTCATCATGTTGCCAGTCAAGGGCACAACTTTGTTTAACTCCTTGCGACAGTAAAAACGGACCTCCCGCCGTTTACTGCATTCCTGGACTGCATAGTTTAACTTAGTCGGATACGATATGGGCAGAGACTGATCGTGACAGATGCCACAACGACTGACCGCGTCGACAACTGGATCCTTATAGGGCTGACTGAAGAATACGCGCTGAAGTAATTCATCATTGCAGGCGTAGTCGAGTCACTACGTCTGAAAATATAACTTGTCAGACTGAGCGGGTTCCGCATGGCTCCCCTGCCCTCCACCGTCGGATTGAGATGTTGTAAGTGTCAGTTCTTACAGCAACTAGAAAAGTCCTAAGAGACTCCAATGTACTTTAACGACCATATCAACAACCACAGCTGAAGCTAATGGCGCTGTAGCCTGTAGAATAAAATCGAGAAATTCCCCTAAGGGCACCTCTCAAAATTATAAGATTGGTTTGTAAAGACTAACCCTACGGGAATACCCCAGACTTGGTTAGGTGAGAAACACACTCGTACATCTTGAAAGCATTCACGACTCCATCGACTATCGCTTTGAGGTTCCCTTTCCCGTCCTTATGTGAGACATACTTGAAAGTTATACTGTTTGATAAACAGTCTGAAGAGTCAATCAGAATGATGTTATAAAAGTAAATTCACATAGCGATAAACATAACATGCTTTTCAAATACTCCCGGTCGCAATAAAGACTGGGTATAATTTTCGGCTTTTGGAAAAGGCGTCGGGGAGACAACGATCAGGCACACAATTATTGCAGGAATAGTAACGTTTTGCCGGCCATCGGTGAGTCGAAGTCTGCTTCATATGCTCATGGAATGACCAAAGGTCCAAGTCTCCACGCTTGCCCCCGCATCATCATCATCATCATCATCAACATCATCATCATCATCATCATCATCATCATCATCATCACCACCATCATCATCATCATCATCACCATCATCATCACCACCACCACCATCGCCATCACCACCACCATCATCATCATCATCATCACCATCATCGTCATCGCCGTCATCATTCTCATCGAGAACAACAATTACTACTACTACTACTACTACTACTACTACTACTACTACTACTACTACTACTACTACTACTTACTACTGCTACTATTACTACTACTACTTCTACTACAACTACTGCTACTTCTACCACTATTACTACTGCTAATACTACTACTATTACCACTACTGCTAATACTACTACTACTGCTGCTGCTGCTGCTACTACTACTACTACTACTACTACTACTACTACTACTACTACTACTACTACTACCACCATTATCAGCAACGGCACCAGCACCCCCACCATCATTCTAATTATCGTAATGGTAATTCCTACTTCTGCTGTTCCGTCACTACTGGTTTCCCTTATCATAATCACCTTGTTATCTACAGTGACAAAAACGTATGTCCGTGTTCACATGTTCTTTACCATGACCGTTTTCATCAACACCACCACCACCACCGTAACGGCACGCACCCACCTCTGCTCGTGGAAAGAGTTCGGTCGAGGACGGGCATAGTTATTCCAGGCACGAGGAGTTGCAACGCTTTCGACAACTCCTTAAGTCGTAAATATGATATATTTTATGGCCCGTTAACGGATGCAACATTTGGCTAAGAAATACGCGACAGCTGTAGAGTCGCTGGACGTCACTGTATACCGCTGTGGGCTTCTAGAACACAAAAACCACAACTTCTAACGCCCAAATAATGGACCAAAGGCACTGTAGTCGACTAAAGGTATAGAAGGGGCGAGAGCTAACCGAGCCAAACTATAGGACAAAAATATGCTGTTGGTTTAAACTGACAAAACAACACCCGGCGGGATTCCACCGTTGGCTAGGTACCAGTAGAAAAAACTACACTTTGCGGAGGGTTGAATGGCTCAGTAGTAACAAGGTTTCATTAAAAAGAGAAAGAAAAATAAAACCTAGACATCCCAAGTGCGCAGACATGGGGCAGGTAAGGTAAGGAGTGTCGAAATAAAACCAAAAAGAAGACGAAAGGAGTCGAAATAAACGTGCATTTCAACTTTGTATCGATAAAAAAATTAAGAGGGTATAAAGTGACTAGATCGGTGTTTGGGCGTACCGGTCTGTATACACACTAAGTCATGTCATTAATTGTTCTCATTTTTTGTCAGATTTCTTCCCCTCGTCCGAGTAATGTTACGCTCACGGATCAGCGTTTAAAGTTACGCCGGCTGCGTTGAGGTTGTCCAAAGTGGTCTGAAGGGCCAACAGCCAATCCCGTGTCTGCGGGAAGAAGTTGCTATGCCAGGAGGCTGTGCGCCCATCAAGAGAGCTGTCAGTGATAGGGAAGACGGTGGACTGACTGTTAACGAGGAAAGGAGTCGGGGAACCCGGGGCAGGTGTTGAAACCGCGGCCGTCGCCCCAACTTCCCGATCCGGACTGTTGGTATCGAGGGAGGAGAAGTTGCGGGCAGCGGCAACTGATGTGCCCCTCTCGCTGTTAGCCTTGCGTCCTAGCGTGAAAAAGCCAGAGGCCCGGTGTTTCGGAGTTAGAGTCAACGAACCACCAGCCGTCGGCGTTCCACACGGTGAGCTAGCCTCCTTTCCGGCGGCGGCGGCGGCGGCGGCGGCGGCGGCGGCGGCAGCGGCGGCAGAATGGATATTACCCCTGTGCTTAGTCTGCTTACTTGTTGCCGAGGCCTTAGGAAATATCGGTCGTAGGCGGTACGTTTTTTTGCCGACAGGAAGGGCGAGAAGGAAGGAGGACTCATCGATGGTGCCGTTGCGGTGGCGGGCGAGGCCAACGCTAGGCAGTCCAGCATCTGAAGCGGAAAAGGAGCCCTCAGCAGATGACAGCTGGTGATGGTTGCGTGTGAAAGGCTGCACTTGGCAAATGCTGTCAGAAAACTGAAGGAGAAAGATGGACTGGTCAGACAGCAGATGGAAATAATAAAGGGTCAAAGAGACCACCAATGACAGTCATCATCATGGCTGGCCGAAAAAATTTCAGGCTTTGGCGACACGCAAGTTAAAGTGCTACCTCACGTACATAAACAGCTATATCAAGTAGACAAATGAGAAAGGGGGAACAGAAGGAAAGGAGGGTGATTTGGCTGGTAAATGGAAGAAAGGATTGAAATGCGCCGTCGTCTACTGTGGTGGGGAGTCATCATGTTGCCAGTCAAGGGCACAACTTTGTTTAACTCCTAGCGACAGTAAAAACGGACCTCCCGCCGTTTACTGCATTCCTGGACTGCATAGTTTAACTTAGTCGGATACGATATGGGCAGAGACTGATCGTGACAGATGCCACAACGACTGACCGCGTCGACAACTGGATCCTTATAGGGCTGACTGAAGAATACGCTCTGAAGTAATTCATCATTGCAGGCGTAGTCGAGTCACTACGTCTGAAAATATAACTTGTCAGACTGAGCGGGTTCCGCATGGCTCCCCTGCCCTCCACCGTCGGATTGAGATCTTGTAAGTGTCAGTTCTTACAGCAACTAGAAAAGTCCTAAGAGACTCCAATGTACTTTAACGACCATATCAACAACCACAGCTGAAGCTAATGGCGCTGTAGCCTGTAGAATAAAATCGAGAAATTCCCCTAAGGACACCTCTCAAAATTATAAGATTGGTTTGTAAAGACTAACCCTACGGGAATACCCCAGACTTGGTTAGGTGAGAAACACACTCGTACATCTTGAAAGCATTCACGACTCCATCGACTATCGCTTTGAGGTTCCCTTTCCCGTCCTCATGTGAGACATACTTGAAAGTTATACTGTTTGATAAACAGTCTGAAGAGTCATCCAGAATGATGTTTTAAAAGTAAATTCAGATAGCGAAAAACATAACATGTTTTTCAAATACTCCCGGTCGCAATAAAGACTGGGTATAATTTTCGGCTTTTGGAAAAGGCGTCGGGGAGACAACGATCAGGCACACAATGATTGCAGGAATAGTAACGTTTTGCCGGCCATCGGTGAGTCGAAGTCTGCTTCCTATGCTCATGGAATGACCAAAGGTCCAAGTCTCCACGCTTGCCCCCGCATCATCATCATCATCATCATCATCATCATCATCATCATCATCATCATCATCATCATCATCATCATCATCATCATCATCACCATCATCATCATCATCATCATCATCATCATCATCGTCATCATCATCATCATCATTATCATCGTCACCGCCGTCATCATCCTCATCGAGAACAACAATTACTATTAATACTACTACTACTACTACTACTACTGCTAATACTACTACTACTACTTCTACTACCACTACTGCTAATACTACTACTACTACTACTACTACTACTACTACTACCACTACTGCTACTACTGCTGCTGCTGCTGCTACTACCACTACTGCTACTACTGCTGCTGCTGCTGCTACTACTACCACCATTATCAGCAACGGCACCAGCACCCCCACCATCATTCTAATTATCGTAATGGTAATTCCTACTTCTGCTGTTCCGTCACCACTGGTTTCCCTTACCATAATCACCTTGCTATCTACAGTGACAAAAACGTATGTCCGTGTTCACATGTTCTTCACCATGACCGTTTTCATCAACACCACCACCACCACCGTAACGGCACGCACCCACCTCTGCTCGTGGAAAGAGTTCGGTCGAGGACGGGCATAGTTATTCCAGGCACGAGGAGTTGCAACGCTTTCGACAACTCCTTAACTCGTCAATATGATATATTTTATGGCGCGTTAACGGATGCAACATTTGGCTAAGAAATACGCGAAAGCTGTAGAGTCGCTGGACGTCACTGTATACCGCTGTGGGCTTCTAGAACACAAAAACCACAACTTCTAACGCCCAAATAATGGACCAAAGGCACTGTAGTCGACTAAAGGTATAGAAGGGGTGAAAGCTAACCGAGCCTGACGGTGCCCGGGTGGACGAAAGTATCTTGACAGGGATGGGGCAGGGAAAGCAGACATCGTGGTCTTAAAATACGACGCAAGTTAAAGAGGTAAACAGCCGTTAAGGACATTTACGGCCTACGGTGCCCACGCCAAATCATAAAAAAGAGTATTATCAATGGTCTTAGAAAATGTCATAAACATAGTGTGGAAATTGAAGACGAATGGGGCTCTGCCTGTCAGTAATCTTGGCCTGTTTAATAACTTTAAGCACCAATAAAATTGCACAGTTCAAACTTCCGAGCAACCTTTGCCATAAGTAGTTTAGATAAACTGAAGTCGTATGAACTCGCATGGCGAGGTTCTCCGCGGAATACTTGAGTTCAACAAAACTACGCACAACAGCACACACTTTTTGATACGGGGGAAATGAATAGTAGGGGGAAAGACAAGAAAGTAGGTGCCGTTCCTCATGACGCACCCACTGACATTCTGAAAGAAGTACTTAGGTGGGGTTTTAATACTGATAATTGTGCGGAATAATCCCAAAATATTTCAGTAAGGCCAGGATGCCGGCTTCTGAATACGCGCATTTCCAGCCGCCCGTAAAATCTCCCACTCGACAGAAAAAGACTACTTAAGCGGTATGACCTTGTTCCAATTGATTTTTCGATGCCCTTATAGATTCATACACGTTTTATAAAAACTTGCACAAAAAGTATCCGTTTTCGCACCCATTTGGTAGTACATTATGTCATCATTAAATTTTATATAAGAAAAAGAGTAGCTTTCGGTATTACACTTTTTTATATTCCAAAGTTTTGATCTCGACCTGTGACTTCGCTTGCGTGTAGGGTTTCCCAACCACAAACAGTATACTTTTCATGTAGAGGAAATCATATATTTCTCTATGTTTTTAAGCAGACACTATTAAAAGCTCAAAATGTTTCTTGTGGACATGGGCCATGTCGTAGACTTTATAAGGAGCATTAATAAACATGCAGATATGCCGCCATTTGCATGAACATTTCACCGTCTTAAGAAATGTCATAATTACAAGTTATTTAAACTGAAAGCTGCAGATTCGTAGAGTATAAAATTCGAAGTAGACGCGATTTAATACCAACCGACTATAAGGACGGACACCTTTGTGCCTGTTTTCTACAGAATATACAGTAGATGTGCTAACTCATGAAATGTCAACCAAAATTTCGAAATGTGTTCTCGTTTCGAAAAGATTAATTAAGCAGTTTTGTAAAACTGATCACGATGCAGCATAAATCTATAATGATCCAGTTATCTCAGGGTGTCGGCTTTCGAAAGAACTTATTTTTGGCTGCATGCAAGATCTATACTCTGCAAAAATGACTACTTAAGTAGTGTGCAATTTTCTCATTGAGAATTCAATTATTATTCATGGAAAACATGCATAAAAATATTCATTCTTTTACGTATTCGGTGGAAAATCACGTCTTCTTCCAATTTCATACTCAAAAGAAGAGTATTATTCGGTTTTAAAAAACTTTTCTATTTCCCGACCTGCTGTTACACTTGCATTCAGGGTTTCAAAATTACAAGCTGTATATTTTCCGTGTACGGAAAACCATGCATTTCTCTACGGTGTTAAGAGGAGACCATATGAGGTTCATAAAATTAAGCAGTGGATTTGAGCAATATTGTTAACTTTACAAGCCACATTGGGAAATGCAGATACATGACGTTTCATGAACGGCCATTTAACGGTATTAAAAAATCTCACAATTAGAAACTTTTTTAAAACCGAATTATACTCTTCTTTTGAGTATGAAATTGGAAGAAGACGTGATTTTCCATCGAATACGTAAAAGAATGAATATTTTTATGCATGTTTTCCATGAAATATAATTGAATTTTCAAGGGCATCGAAAATCAATTGGAAAATTGCATACTACTTAAGTAGTCATTTTTTGCAGAATATTGATCTTGCATGCAACCGAAAATAAGTTCTTTCGAAAGTTGACACCCTGAGATAACTGGATCATTATAGATTTATGCTGCATCGTGATCAGTTTTACAAAACTACTTAATTTATCTTTTCGAAACGAGAACACATTTCGAAATGTTGGTTGACATTTCATGAGTTAGCACATCTACTGTAGATATATATAAGGAGATCGAAAATCAGTGGAGAAAAGTAGTGTCGTTTAAGTTGTCATTACCTAGCCTGCCCGAAATACAAGCATTCAGAAGCCGGCATCCTGGCGTAACTGAAGTATTTTAGGATTATGCTGCGCGGTGGTCGGTGTTACAGCGCTGCCTAAGCAATACTTTCTAATTGAAAACACGTTTCAGAATTTCGATCAACATTTCATTAGACACGCTATCTAATGTACTAATAAATGATTATCACAATCAGCACCAAAAATATGAACAACTAACATCCTGTCGATGGACAGGATTCCGCGTAATGGCTTTAAAGTAGATGAGGAACGCTGATCGCCAGCCCGCGATGGTGACCAGGGTTGTCCAGAAGGGCTTCCAGGAAGAACCAAAACGGTGAGACAGGGAAGCAGTAGACGAGGTGGAGGAGAAACCACTGTCCGGTTTTGCAGTCGCGTCCTCCGTACCCTCTGTCGGGACGACAACGCCGTTATCATACTGCGACTGTCGACCTTCCAAAAGACCCGGTGGTATGAGTCGACCTATTGTTTTGCGCCAGACAGGCCCCTCACAAAGGACAAAGGCCTGCGGTAGAGGACGCAAAGACAGTAGCGCCAGCGGCGGCCAGTTGCATCGTTTCGGAGAGGACGCAGTCGAAGCAGACCTCGTGAGGACATCTCCCGGTTCCTCGTCCATAGTGGTAAATCAAAGATCAAAGTAATAGAGACCCCGTATGTGCATAAACGAAGTGATGACTTATGGGAGAATAAGGGAGTTCACTTGCTTATTTTAAAGTTAAGAAATAGATGTCTAGTCGACGAAGTGCGCGGTTGCAATGACTAGGTGAAATTTCCGCAACTAAATGACGTTAGCAGGCTTCCTCCATCGCAAGAGTGTATACCTTAAAGCGTCAGGCGAAATGCTTACTAGGTCGGACCAGAGACCACTTGGAAATCTGGCTTTTGTGCGCTATGAATAACATATAACCGTCAGAGGGCACAAAAGGTGACAGTTGTCAAAGATTGCGAAGCAGGGGAATAACAGGCGCGCACGCATCACCTTTGTAGCGTATTTGAAATCGGCTGGCCTTCTGGGGATGCGGAAAGGGGGGTGGTGAGATGAGAGTAGTGTACAGCGGACAAGCTGAAGTGGAACCTTATCTCACACTTTGTTTGTGCGCGAAAAGGAACGTATCGCAAGAGCTCACTATTCACTACAGTAAACCGAGTGAAGGCAATGTGTCGGCACACATATTCATTGTGGGATGGTAGCGCATGCTGACGAAAAACAGTAGGAGGAAAACAAATGGCGTGGAATAGAAGTGGAAAGGAGGAAGAAGAAGAAGAAGAAGAAGAAGAAGAAGAGGGGGGAGGGGAGAGGAGGGGAGGGGAGGAGAGAAGGGGGCAGGATATGGGATATGGAGGAGTGAAAGACAAAATGGCTAGGAAAATGACTGGAAGGCGGAGATGAGGATGAAGAGGTGGATCCCTTTATTGTCCACCCCGACTGAGCTAAAAATTTGAGCAGGCCATTGAATGGGCTGATTCGGAGGGACCTAACAAAGGGTGAAAAGCACATGAAACTAACAGGGAAAAGGCTTTAGATGGGTAGTCGGAAATCAACCTGGATCGGTTTTGGGATTATGGCAGGAAGGGCTGGCAAACAGTTAAAAGGTGACAAGCTGACAGTTAAATTAAGTACGTTGACCTTTTGGAGTGTAAAACGCCCAGTCACCTATGTGGCAACTCGACCCTTGAGTCAGTAAAATTTCCGGACTAACTCTTTCCGAAACTTAAAAATATATTACTTTGTAAAAAGTCAGTGTAAACAGCAGGACGCACAAGTAAAATAAAGGCAATCTAAAATGAGTGCACGCGAATTAGGCACATATCGTAATAGTGATAAGCCAAGTGAGCTTAGCGTGGAGAGCGAAGAGGGCAGTTCAAATTACCCCCAGTGCTGCCATTGCCGCCCTTCCGTCGATCAAAAGAATCAAGGAAAAACCTAATAAAGGAAGGCGTTCTACGGAATGGGTCAATCCATTAAAATGCTTCTGAACAGCCAAAGGGCGGAAAGATGATAGAAACTGACCCTGCTTGATTCCCATCATCACTCATCACTGATAACTTGTCGACATTCGCGCGTTGCAGTTCAGGCATTGTCACAACTTAGTTGTGATTAGGGCCGTAAGTGGAGGATGAGGAATGGCAGGTGCATGGGTTGGTCTGCTGCCATCGCTGCTGTTTGATCGGAAACGATCACTGCGGGTGGCCAGTCTAGGTGAAAGTCGTGTTGGTGGGGAAGGTCCAGAAGATGAGCTGTGGTTGGTGGAGAAGTGACAGTTGGAGCGGTATGCGAGGACCCAGTTGGCACAGATACCGCATCGATAGCTTTACTCAGTGTGTCGCACGATGCAGGCACAGAAGTTTCAAAGATAGAACAGCTCGTGCAGTCCCCATCTTGGTGATTCGAGTTCTGTGGGATGGGGTCGCGTAGCTTCTTGAGTTGGAGCATTGTCGGGAAATGCGCCTTTGCACTGTGTCCGTGATCTCGTTACGGTGAATTTGGGTGTGGTCCGCGAGAATAAAAGAGCGAAGAATGTGTTGATTTGCGACATTTCAGGATTCTCATGGCCGTCTGTATGTCGTTAGCTCCGCAATGGCTGCATATAACATGCAACAATCCCCAGTTATGATCGCATCCGAGGCACGTGAGGCATTCTGCTGACTCAGTTTTCGTCGACCACGAGCGCCTGTGGCAGCGCTGTCATGAAACCCTCGTTTCGGGAGGCGCTCAGCTAACATCCACAGGACGCTCTCACTCCATTGAAGGAGGTGAATAGCTTTCAGGACCCCGAGCCCGATGGTGCAACATCACCTTGAGGGGCAGCGCACAACGACCCATGAGAACACAAAGAGAAGCACAGCGAGCATGCGCAGCGCTGCAGTGACACCGAAATCAGAGAAACTTCGGCCGCAAAGGGTCAGATTTCATTACAGTCTACAAGATGTGGCTTTCTGCGGAACACTCGAAACAATACGAAAAACAACCTGCTTAGGACTTCCGATGCCACTCGCTAAATAATCCCGTCTCCACGAGGTCGCCCGAGGTCACCCAATCTGTGCTGTACGATTTGTCGCTGGTGCTCAAAGCATTTTGAGGAAACAAATTAAGACCCCACCGGTATTTAAGTAAAGATTGCTTAAAAAAGGAAGCATTCCTTTTGGTCAAATAAAAAAAACATGGAGCATTTTTGCTGGCTTCTACAAAACCAGCTGTCTGGTTTTTTCTCCAGTCTCTCGAAATGAAAACGGGAGTTTACCATTCAAAACCAACATGGACAACTCAGGCGAAAAAACACGTGTGCGCACAAAACTTCCCAGACAGAAACCGAGAACTAAGAAGCGGAGGACAGGCTATGGCTAAACGCAAATGAACGGAGTGGGGGAAATTCTGTGTCCGTAGTGCGCATTCTACAGTGACAAAAGAGGTGCTCACGTGGCAACATTGCACACACACACACGCACGCACGTGGCATATGCGGGCAGGCTCCGTCCCACAGCCGCCTGGAAAAGAAATGGCAAAGGCTGGCGGATACTAGGGCAGGAATGGTCGCACAGTCAGGTGACCATCCGTAGGCCACGCCGCAACAGCAGCAAACACTTGCCCTGTGGCCTGGCCCCTATATCTGAGCCAGCCACTCAAACAAAACAGTTGATGAACGTAGACAGGAAAGGGTAAACGGCACCTCTACCTGCACGCGACATCCACCCAACACAGCAGGAGCAGAGCAATCCTATATATTGTTGCTCTGTACCACATATTCCACCATAAAAAAACACAATTAAGACAAAAGCAGGTCAAACCAACGCGGTTGGAAAAGAACGGACGCACCACTTGTCTGTTTGGATCGACAAGTGCACTCTAACAGTGCGTCCAGGCTCCACCCTAAGAGACGAGTGGGTACGCCGCATTCGCGATGACTAACTGAGCCTACCACAGGGTCTGTCCAAACTAAGCAATTGATGCATTGTTCTTACAACACCGCATCTATCCCCGTACTAGCCGCCAGAGATGTAAAACGTGTGGCGGACGATCGGGAGGCGAAGGGTAGGTAAATAAAGCACTCACACAGTTAAATATTTGGGTGAACCCAAAGCATCTTCTAAATGACGGCTGTAACAACGGCTCATTATCAGTGGAGTCCGGGTAGCGGGGGCCCAGACGAGATCAAAGCAGGAAATAAACATCAGTACCCTATGGTATGTTAGGATGCCTGCATTGTAATCGGTTCACATTCTATTTAGTTTTGCATATAAATGCGGAGTTCAAAGGTCCAAACCGTACTATGAGGTATTTCAACAAATATAGTTTTAAGGCAAGAAGACGCCCCGGAATGCCATGACGGGGTGAAAACCATAAACGAGCCTGCTTAGGTTCGGCGGCAAAAGTATGGATGCAGCGTGTGCTCCCACACTCCCCCCGCAGCCCGTCTAATGAGCTACTGAGTGTATTTCAGCATAGACTACTAAAGGCTTGATCTTGACACCCCTGCCAGCCGTTCTTCTTTAAGCATGTTGTACAGTCTCGGTGCGAATGCTTTACACTTATCAGTTTAGGCAAAAGTATGGTTTACGGCCGGGGTTACCTTACCCAAGGAGGTGTTTGCGCTGAGCAAGAGAGCTGAAAATCTAAGTACTTAGTGGTATCATACATTTTGATCCTC
>CACRXP010000024.1:1970247-1981264 GCA_902702965.1 Spirometra erinaceieuropaei
ATGTTATCGGTGTATGGAACATCATACGTTTCTATATCCTATTAAGAAGAGATTATATTGTCTTCATAACCTTTTGCAATATAGGTGGTCTATGTTGTACACTCTATAAACAGTATTCATAAATATACACATACGATGCTATAAGGATGGACATTTCACGGCCTTAAAACAACTCATAATCAGAGATTTTTTAAAACCGAAAAATAGGCTTTCTTCAGGTATGAACCTTTACGACGACTTTGCCACCGAATGAGTATAAGAAAGAATATTTTTTGTATGCTTTCTATAAAATGTATTAGAATTAGTAAGAGGATCGAAACCCAATGGGAAACAAGCTGTCATTTTTTACAGAATGTGGTTTTTGCAGGCGGTCGGAAAGAAGTTGGTTCAAAAGCCGGCATTCTGACGTGATAGTAATATCTTGGGATTATGCCGCATGATATTTAATATCACAACTCTACTCAGGTAATCTTTTCAAATCGACGGCACATTTCAAAATTTCGGTTAATATTCCATTTCATGTTTTTGGGGACAGGCTACTCGAACTGAAATCCAGTGTTGTTAAGAGGCGGGGCGGGAGAAAGCAGGCAGGCATGCTTATGATCTGACGATTGACATCACGTAGCCCTGACCCGACTTTAACGTCAATCACGCACAAAGAGGACGGACCGAATCCCATGCGTTGGCTGGTGCTGGCGGCCACTGAGATCGGTCCCCGGAGGGCGAGATATTAAGGCTTCTGTCGGGGGCTTTTTGTAGTTGAAAAGGAAATAGGCAGGAAAAGTAAACACTCACTCCGCTGGAACTTCACGATCAGTCAGAGAATGGCCACATAGGAGACAGGTAGTGCAGGTCCCAGCGGCTGCGAGGTCTAAAGGAGGCGGCACCTGAACGGCGCTGTCCCGCATTTCCACCGACGAGGGAGTCCCACCGGGTGAGGCACAGGGCGGGGGTAGGCTGGAGAACGAGGCAGCAGAACCAGAGCCGGACTCAGTAAGAGCAGGAACTAGCTCCTGTGGAGGGGAGGCGAAAGGACTGAATGCCAAACTCGCCAACAGAGGTGTGTCCTTTAAAACAGTGGCTCTGACAGGAACTCCGGCTAACCGACCTCGGCAAAGATGGGGGCATCATTCAAACGTCAAGTTTTGATGGCCAAAAACTACAGCGCCTCGGATGAAAGTGGTAGTTAAATCAGTCTGCTTTTCTATCGATGCTGTCAAGGGAACAGGCACCTCGAGCGGCACCCTCGTGATGGGTGCCAGACAATGACGTGGTTCTGGAGAGGAGTACGTTAAGCTCTCCGGCTCCGCTACCTCTAATCGCCATGCAGGGAATCGTTAGGGACGGCCAGGTTTGGCGTGGTTGCGGTCATTTCAAGTAGAGGCAAGTACACGTGTTCATAGGTGCTTGTCAAGGCATTTCGAGGCCTTCAAATTCCATATAATGATCGTTTTGGCACATTGGCCCTTTTTCACAGGCAACGTACCAAAAGGCGGTATGCCTGCGTTACCTTTAGTCTACAGCACCGACATTCCACAATGACGGGAAAGTACAATGTTAGGAAGTACCCGAAAATCCTCAAAACAGCGGTCGGCCGAAGACACTACTGGGATCTTACGCGTCAAAGAAATTCAGTTTAATTGTGGGTTTTTTTCTGTTGCTTGCTCAAACGCCCCGATCTAAGAGGCCCTCTAGCTGGTTTCGATTGACACTATGTGGGTAGTACTACTCTTGCTTCGTTGAAATTTCCGTCGTTGAGTAAAGGGTGTTCATGTTGCATGTCAATACTCTTTACAGAAGGCCATGGTCCCCGTTCAACCATGACCTTGGTCATGAAGGGCGGCGCTGAAGCTTACCTGTAAAACAAATAATAAGCTTATTTTTCATAATTCTTTTACAAGGTTTACAAATAAAAGACTGTTTTGTTTTTTTAACAGAACAACATATAATTATTGAAACTGAACTGCGCAGCCGCTTCTACCGCTCAACATCACGTAAACAATCATCCGTTTTAGATCAAGGGGCCAAAAGAGATAGAAAGAGAGAAAGATGACAATAACTCAGATTGAAATCTAACTGAGCACTCTCAGTCCGGAAAGATAAGAAGCGGGGAGTAAGCCAAAATTGAAAATCAGAGAACTCTTTCGGGCAGTTGATCTAGCCAAAATACGAAATGGCCTATGATAACGTAGCCAGAGAAGTAAGGTCGCTTGATCCGGACCGCACTTTAAGTACGTCTGCAGCAAACTATTGCTTGACTATGAAACTCATGAAACATAATATGTGAGGGACAGAACACGAGTCGTTACTTGTACTTGGACATGTTGCATGAGGTTTCTTGGGAATTTCGAATACGGGCGGGTCCCCAACAGCCGCTCGGATTGTTTGTTCGAGGTTGTCTCCTCTAGCGCTTTGGCTTAAAAACCTAACCACAAGGCAGCGGTGGCTAGTAAACTTATTTAATGGCGGTTTACGGTCGCCATGTCACAATGCCGTCATTGGGCTTTGCGGCATTTTATAAGGCTTTCAGCGTGCCAGACTTCAGCCCACCGCACCCTGGTAGCAATGTCGCTGCTGGTCCGCGACTGCTTATTCGTCAGACCTGGGTCTGCTTATTTCGCAGCTAACCTTCACTGAAGGTCGTCCCACTATCCGCCACCTGTGGACGCGCCGGGTAGCCAGCAGCTAGGCTAACGGGCAACCCGTCTTCCCAGACACGAGTCGTTAGTAGTTTAGAGAACCCCGATCCAGTTTGAGTGTCAAATGGTAACCGTGAAGGACGTTGGAAGACTCAGGTATGCAAAAATTACCTGAACGCTCAGAGAAACACGAGCTGATGCTCTTTAAAGCTGACTCTCTTGCCACTAACACCCTCATTTTACAGGTTACTAACCCGTCCGAAAAGTGGAACGCTTGAAGATGGGGAAAACTGACATGGTCTCGATGGATATTCTCACCTTCATACAGAGGCTTTCGGATACTGGACTGAATGTAGAGAAGTGAGCTGCCTTGGACGGATGAGCACCATCCTGGCAACAACAACAACGGTAGCCGCCAGCGTCGTCTGTTTCCGTCGTCAAGACTGGTACCGGACTTGGTGGCAGGCAGGTGTGCGCAAGGAAACGGCAACAGACGGTATCCCCCGGCTGCTGTAATTTGACACAGATGCACTGCTCTCCCGCCTCCCCCTCCTCTGTCGTCTTCGTCTGGTCTGCTTCTTGGTTAATCGAAAGCTCCCGGTGCTGGCGGTGATAGTTGTGACAGAGGAGGCTGCCCTTCTTGGTTGTTTTCAGGATTCCGCTGCTGCAGGGTTGCTGCTGATGCAGCGGCCTGACTTCGAGGTCAGAAGAGTAACCACCGCTGGAGCAGCCATCATCGTGGCTAGAGGCCTGAAGGCTGGGCAGCTTCTGCGCGACGACAGGCGACAGAGAAGCGACCCGAGAGGAGGAGGATGCGGGTAGGGCGGAGACGACACGCCGGCCGTCGCACTTTTGTGTTGTTGCAAAAACGTCGACAATGGGAGAGCCCGGGGTTGTGGCGGGTGAATCGGTGATGGAGGAGGTGGAATAATGGGCGGCTGTCTCCAGACGCAGAGAGGCCTTTAAATTGGCGTCCTCCAGGAATTTCTGTAGCTCCTCGATATAGCGCTGGGCCAGAAGGTAGGCTTGAATTGTCTCATCGCACTGGAAGGCTGAGTGAACGTGGGTGCGAAAAGCAACGCAAATGAAAAGTTAGTGCTAAGCCAAGGCACTGGCATGGCTGCAGGTAGGTCAGTGGGAACACGCAGGCGAGAAATCTAGAACACTACTCCTCCCCTTCATAACTTATGAGACCAACTAATTGTAAAAAATGGAAAAATGATGCCTGTATACAAAGGACGTGCTATCTCAGTAAATGTTGACCGAAACTTTGAAATATGTTCCCAGTTGGAAAGGATAATTCAAGTAGGTTGCCATAATAATTACCGTGCAACATAATGCCAAGATATTTCAGTCACATCAGCATTCTGGCTTTTGAACGAGTTTCCTTCCGACCGCCTGCAGAAACTACACCGTAAAGATAATTACAGTATATGTCCTATCTCATGAAATGTCAACCGAATTTCCGAAGTATATTTTCGATCCGAAAAGATTACTTAAGTAGGGTTGTAATATTATCGTGCAGCATAATCCTAAGATATTTCAGTCACACTAAAATGTCGGTTTCTGAAAAAGCTTCTTTTCTGTCATCTTTAAGTACAACACTGGAAAACGCGCACAAAAATCTTTCTTGCACTCATGAGGTGGCAAATTACGTCCTCTCTAAATATTATGCTTGAAGAATGGGCATCTTCTGGTTTTAAAGGACTGTCTAAATTCCTGATTAATTTTTAACCCCACCTTCAGTTGTAGATGTGTTTAGGGTTCCCGAACTACGTGCTGTATACTGCCCGTGTGAGAAGACTCATACGCTTCTTAATTCTATTAGGTCGTTAGAATTTATAACTGATATAGGTCATGTTGCATATTTTATAGGCAGTACTAATAAATAGGCATATAGGATGCTTTATGAATAGGCATTTGACCGTCTTAAAAAAATCTAATAACCATAAACTGTTTAAAAATAGAAAAAAACTCCTTCCTCAGGTAGAAGATTTGAAAACAACGCAATTCGCTACCACATGCCTGGGTGGGATTTGAACCCACGACGGCAAGTGAAAGGCTTTAGTACAGTCAACTCTCTACACACCTGAGCTACGAGGCCATACCGGGAAAGGTGAGTTCAATCACGTTTGGGTCAAGTTACCCACCCAACCTACTGCAACGTCTGGAATCCAGTAAATCCGATGCAGTAAGCTGACCACCCAAGTAGGATTTCCTAAGAAATCCACCTGGAATCCACCAGATGACTACCAAGCTCACGCAATTCAGATATGTTTTGGCAAATCTTGAATAATTCATATGCATTACAAAATATAGCCTCTGTAGGCGGTTTGAAAGGAGCTCGTTTAAAATCCAGCACTGAAATATCTTGGTATGATGCACGAAAAGTAATATCACAAACCTTTATAACTGAAAACACGTGTCAGAATTTCGGTTAACATCTCGTGTGAAAAAGCGCAATATGATTAAAATGGATCAAAAAACCAAAACGGCAGCAGAATTCACTTGGACACCCCCAGGTGCCCGGTAAGGGCCTTCGAACAGTAAAAAGTTAGCAGGTGTGGCTTACGGTTACTATCTGGTACTCAGTTGATAACTCACCTTGAAGTTGATTTAGTAGCCGGGCTATGTAACAGGGGCAAATACCAGCGGGTCAGGTATTGAGAGAGATAGGGGGGGAGAGGAGGAGAGGATAGAGAGAGAGGGCAAGAGAGAGGAGAGAGAGGGAGGGAGGGAGAGAGAGAGAGAGAGGCGTTTTCGCTTTATTTTGATATTATAAATTTACGATTTTCAGCAAAACTGGGCTCCATTCACTGTGGACAGCAAATACGGTAAGGTATTGCATCATTGAAACCCGGCGTAACTACTATAGGCCACAGGCCAACTAGAAAGTAGACGGGCCTAGTCAGCTACCGGCAGAATCTACGAAATGGTGGCGAAACTACCTGGTTCATCCCAGTGTAAAATAAGTATTCAGACCCTTTTGTGGTCTCGCCATCCCTGGAAACAGTTATGAGAAACGTGACATCGGCACGAAAAGGACACTAGAATGCACTTTTTTTCGTGCAAACCATGGTGTCATGGACGAGGTGTTAGAAAGGAGCACTAGAAACTACCGGACTAGCCGCCTGCCCCGTATCGCTTCCAGGCCTCAGAAAAGCATAAAAACAAACGGTCAGTCAGGCAGACCGAAAGACGACAAAATATCCGTCGGTCATTTGTCGCAGCATTCGAATCTGGCGACTGCTTGCGCCAGCGGCGAGAGAGGAAGAAAGTACTATAAGGGAGGAGCCTCCCTATTGCATGCCCACTTTTTATGTCCAATAGCGTCAAGGAGAGCTCCATAAGATGTTCCTCTTAACCGATGGTTTGCGCAGCGATGGATGCATACAGCGACTCGCATATGGTCGGAGGTAACAAATGCGAAGAAGGTAAAACCGAATGCTACAGGTTGAAGTCAAAAGGCAGATGACTGCACTGCACTAGCCGAAGAAGTCATTCATTTGGAGCGTAAGGCAAACATCTGCCGATACAGCCTATAGACAGGTAAGACCCCCTTATGACTAGATATAGAAGATCAGCCTGCTCAGATAATTCGTGAGTCATCAGTTTTAGCGTTATTGCAGCAAGCTACACCACTTAAGGGTGCCTTTTCTCGGCTTGGGTGCTGCTATATCGACAGACCGAAAAGACGTCGGATCTTAGGCACGCGGGGGCAAAATTTTGTAAATTATTAACAAAAACGCAAAAGCTGCTGTCCCCGTCCATTCTTCGACGTATGAACTAACTGCAGTTGTGCGGCAACTGTCCGGTCAGGCTCCTCTACTGCAAATGCGTGGCGCCTGTCAGGTAGCAAAACTGGGATGAGGGTAATACACATTTTTGTGCTTTAGATTTGGGTGGAGTGACGTCAGTTTCGGCAGTAGTGGAGAGAACGCTTTTGAAAGCAGACATGGTGTTGCGAGCGAAACGGGTCTACGCTGGGTGTGGGCGCGTCTTGTGTCCACAGACCTTAACTGCTACTGCGAGCGCAAAAGACAACAAAGATCGGACACGTCGTGTATTCGTCTTTCTTAGCGAGGACCCTGCATAGGTTTTCAGGTGATAAAGAAATAAACTAGACTATATTGACGAACATTTGCAAAAGTATGTCCCTAAACTACCCTCCCGATTTCTATTAATTTATAGTGATAAGACAGCGAGGATTGGGATGAGAGGAAGACGAAAGAGTGAAAGGTCAGCAATGGTCCCTGAGATAGACGGAAGCCTTAATGTCATTTGACAGTTTCCTATCACACCCATTATGCTGTCTTCGATGTGTAATGCCAGCAGAAACATGAGATGTGACATTCAGCGTACCTTAACACAACATCAATTCATACTGGATAAGAAATAACCACCAACATCTGTTGATTTCGAGTCCGAATTTCCAAACGATATGTGGTCGTCAACCATCAAAGACTGATGAAGCCGACGCGTAGGCAGCATCATAAGGACCGCTGTTGCGTGCGTCTGTTTGCGTTCGCTTGCTTACCTGTCTGCCGTTCTTAATTAGCTTACATACTTGGGAGGACAAAAATTTATCCCCCCGGTCACAGTCCGCTACAGTCGATTCGGTTGACCAAATATTTAGTAACTTCTGCGGATCTCGGGTAAAATTGGAGTCATGTTGCACGTAGGGAACAGATAGGGATTTCTACCAATCAGCTCACGTAGGGTTCTTCTTTCGTTCGATACCAAGGGAGCAGAATGACATTCCCGTCTTCGAGCGGTCACATGGTTAAGTGTATAATCACGGGTTCCTGCATTTAGTTGCCAGCTTAGGCTTAGAGAAATCAGGTGATGCGAAAGCGAAAAAGTGGATTTCGTAATAACAAGTAATAACTGCTGAGCAAGTCCAAGCAATTTGTCTTCTGTGGACAGTCTTCGGTCGGCTGAGGGGGGTCGTTATGGGCTTGCGCATTAATACCGCACTAAAGTGATGTTTAATCATAATCACTGTGCCGTCCTCGGTCTCACAGCCTTCATGTAAACAATTTGCCTTACCCACATTCTCTCCGCGCAGTACCAATATGATGGTGCTTCTGGCTCAGTAGGTAAACCGACGAGGAAGAGACGCCAACAGTAGTGATCGCCCTGGCTGGCTTGATCTTTGCCCTCCTATGCGTTCCGAGCCGCGGACGGGTGCACAAAAACACGCCGGCCCACTCCAACCAACCGGAGATTTGTCAGCGCAGGTCGAAATGATTTCTTCGCTGTTATGCAGACCAGCCATCTTGTAGCTTTCGCATTCTCGGTGTCAATTTCGTTACGCAGCCATTCTCCAACTGCAGGCCCGAAAAACCAGCGATTTTTGGAATGAAGTTTTGGCAGAGGGGAAATATGGAGTCCGACACAAAGTGATACTTCGGCCGTAATGACTTTTGCGGTTTCTACCTCAGTCGCTCTCTCCTCCTCCTCCTAAAACCGGTGTGTTTTAACGGCAAGACGACTGAATACTAACTTGCACACAATAGCTGGCCAGTCATTAAACCGTTGTCTACATACGCCACGAAACGTCCGCTTCGTCTCTCATAACTAAACTAGGCTTTAAGCAAGAATTCTCCGACGTCGGGGGAACGACAGTTATCTCCAGATTATACTGCCCAAGAGTCAATGCTGTTGACGGAGTGTGTTTACTGCGTCTAACACAACCCAGCAGAGTCCTAGACTCAAGTCGTACACAGGGTATACATAGAATCTTGTACAACTGTCTGTACGGAAAAGTAACTGGCTCTCCATACGCACCCAGCACACCCTTCTATAAAACGCATGTTGTAAAACGCTACCGACGACTGACTCTGTTGCGCACTTTCAAGAATTAAAATATGAACTAAACCGTCGTTATTTACACTACAGGCACGGCCCCCCTTGACAGCGCCACCCTCTCCAATTACACTGCAGCTACTGATGGAAACTGAATGTGACGGTGACAGTGAGAATCTCCCTGAAAACAGGAGGTTCCGTCGAAACGCCCGAGGACCTCTATAAACTTAGATAGGAATAGATGAGATGGAGCCGACAAAGACAAGGGAGACCGGAATGGCCATTTCTGGCTTATTAGCCGTCATCAGCCAGTCATACCCAACCCCAAGTGTGGATCACTTGAGATTCGAAGCCGGCATCTTTGGTCATGGAGTTTGACACTCTACCATTGAGCCACGGGCCCGTTGTTCTGTCGGTTGTGATCGGTAATATCAATTATGACAGATGGGCGCTCACCGATCAGGTTACAGAACATGCTCGTTCTGTTGTGCCTTGGGGCTCATACTAGAACCCTCGCAGGCAGTCGTACAGCGACTGGTAGTAGATATAGATGAGATGGAGCCGACTGGCTGATGACGGCTAATAAGCCAGAAATGGCCATTCCGGTCTCCCTTGACTCTGTCGGCTCCATCTCATCTATATCTACCGCTAGTCGCTGTGCGACTGCCTGCGAGGGGTCTAGTATGAGCCCCAAAGGCACAACGGAACGATCATGTTCCCTAACCTGATCGGTGAGCGCCCACTGTCACATCAGATAGGAATGTCTGAGAGTAAAGCAAGGTTATAATAACAGAGTTACCACTCTGAACTGGTCGCATATGTTATGGCGCAATGGACTAAACGCTCGATCTGAATAAAGTAACAACCACAGTCCGGATTCGGGACGTCGGTGTTAGGTTACTTAGTCACGGTCGACAATGTCGAGTGTCTCGACCGATTTCGGGATTTGGTTGGGCCTAGCGGCCGGTTCGCAGTGCGAGCATAAACAGGTAGCTAAATCCCAGTCCTGGACGCTCTCGTGCGTCGACATACAAGTACTTGTACTAATCTGTACTTTTATTTGATAGAGCTGTGGTCGTCTAGTGCCTGACGGAACGTGACAATTTGCACAGCCATGGCACGAGGGGCTGAGAGGTACCACACACCAACTGATCCACAAAATACGGCAAAGTTAGGTGGAAGTGCTGTGATATGGCGACCACAAGGGATCATAAAATAAGTTTGCCCCTCGCCGTTGCTTTGTGATAACCCTCCTGCAAACCAGAGCAACGTTAAAAAGACACTGTAATACTACAGATCACAGTTTGCGCAAGGCTACCTTACGACCTCTTCAGGGCCAACAGATATCTCGGTGACATTTTCGAGCAAAACAGACGCAGAAAGAGTGTTCAAAAATAAAATCCGAAGTCTGGAGAGAAGTCCGCTAGATAAAATGGGCTTCTGAGCTGGTCCCTCGAATGTGGCAGCCCCTAGGAATTGGACTAGCCAACACAGCGTTACGCCGCGCCTTAGTAGGCATACCCTATCGCAGTCAGCAGAACCAATCGTGGGAGACATGAGTGCAATTACGATGGGGAAACCGAAGACGGAAAACTCGAAAACAAATAGTAAATGGTGGCGGGGGTCTAGACCCGATTTTTTTGTTTTTGCCGGTGGTAAAGGGGATCACATTCGATCTTGGCGGTATGAAGACTCCCACAGAGACGATGACGTGCCGGATGAATGATTCGTACTGAAGGCCTGCTCTCTGAGCGCAGAGACCACTGATTGGCGTTTCGACCTTTAATAGGTCCAATAAACCCCGCAGTGCTAAGTCGCCCGCAAGGATTAAACGCATTGACGTACAGTTTTTGTAGCCACCATGACGGCCACCAATAACAACGCAACTGCAAATGCGGAAAACAGGGAGGAAAAGTAGACCTTCTGACAATATACACAAGCACAGGTGCAAACGTCGGGAGCTGACGTAACTATCGACAAGCGCGGTCAGGTCAACAGTCGGGCGAATGACAGTTCTACCGTCATGAGTGACGATGTCCATCATGGGGTCTACAGCAGGGTTAGATTACACACGGTGACTTGTGCGTGAATTAGTTTATAGTGGTAGTAGACCTGGACAGCATCTACCGAACTCTCCCTTCCTTTCTCGGGTTTCTGAGCCAATTTTTAAGAAAGTGAAGTCTTAGAACAACGTGGCATTGTACACCTGACAGAATGCGTTGTCAGCAAGGAATGCTAATAAGACGGTAGTAAATAGCACATAAGAGTGACGTTTGCCTGATTGTAGGACAATGGGAGTTTGCATTTTGACCTGGAGCTGCGAGCACAGGGCCGTTGCGGGCGGTCGCATAGGGATAAGCAATCAGCCGACTGCATTGTCCCGAGTTTGGCTCAGAGGTGGCAAGTTCTGTGGCACAGGTGGATACACCCTTGGAATTCAAAGGAGCAATGACTCGTCGAGCTGGAGTTTTAAACCTCCGGTGCGGCATCACGAGATTTAGGCCTCGACGGCCCAGGGAAACCCCAAACACAGTTCCCCTGCGTAAAATCTGATTCTCGGTTAAGTTTAA
>CACRXP010000024.1:1996528-2009828 GCA_902702965.1 Spirometra erinaceieuropaei
CGCTCACCGGCGAAGATTCGGAACATAAAGGTGGTTTAGGTCTATTGTGGTGAGTTTAAATGACTGCGAAGGAGTGTGAGAGCAGGGGGTGAGGCACACTCACCTAAATAAGGGATGCCCGGCAAACGCATGGCGGCGGTGTGTTCCCGCAGAAGACGACAGTTGTCTTGCTGACCAAACAGCTCCTCCAATCGACGATTAGCAGAACGCTCCCGGTGGCCCAGGCCGGCCCATGTATGCCTGAGGCGATAGATGCATTCCACCTGCAGGGCGGAGACTATGGACATGGCTGAGTAGAGGTTGTTCATCTCAACCAAGCGCTAATTACACAAAAAACAAGAAGGAAACGGCAAGTAAATGGAATTCAGTAAATTTAATGAGCAAAATCAATGACGGGGAATGCTGGTGCCTGCAAGCATCGTTGATGGTGGAATCTTAAACTGGCGTCAGTACCGGGTGAGGGTCTGGGACAGGGTCACAACAACGACAAACACTGTCTCTCATGTACAACGCTGGACGCAAACAGGGCAGCGGACTGTTGAGAACAATTTCACATTCAAGGGTTAAGCCGAGCAGCAGAGGTTGATACAAGAAACCGTTCCGTGATCGAAATCCTAACTGGCAATTCATACTCCGCGGACGATTAAGGGTGGCTCGGAGGACTAGCGGCAACAACAAAGGAAAAATAATGCGGAGCATAATTCTCCTGTTTTTATTCGAAAATCATAGTGCGATTTTGGTAGGCAGGTAAGTAGCTGGTGTGCGACAGTTCACTGCGGCATGGTACAAAGGACCGTCAGAGGCGGTTGCCCTTCAGCTGACAGTAGAAAATGTTAAAGGGTGGCCACACTTCGGCAACAGTAAGAGGATTCATAAGGTTAACGTCGCCCACAAATTGGTCCAAACCAATATGGCTGGACAGAAATGGACGTCCCAATTGTCCGCCTGGATCACCCCGCGCACTCTAAAAGTACGCCTGTGCCCTCCGCTGAGGGAAGAGTGGGCACACCGTATTCGCGATGACTAAATGGGTCTATTAGGGGGTCTGTCCGAGCCAAGAAATCGACGCAACGTCCTCTCATCGCCACAGATATTTATTCAATGCCATCTTGCTAGCCGCCACCAAAGGAAAATCACGTGGCAGGCAATCGGGAAGTGGAAGAGAGATAGAGGCAGTGACATAGTCAAATACCTAAGTCAACCCAGAACCACTGCTATATGACGGCCCGGACGAGATGAAACAACGGCTGGTTGCAAGATTTCGGGTGGCCACAGATTCAACCATACGAAAGCATAATTAAGACAAAAGCAGGTCAAACCAACGCGGTTGGAAAAGAGCGGACGCACCACTTGCCCGTCTGGATCGACAAGTGCACTCTAACAGTGCGTCTAGGCTTCACCCTAAGGGACGAGTGGGTACGCCGCATTCGCGATGACTAACTGAGCCTACTACAGGGTCTGTCAGAACTAAGCAATTGATGCATTGTTCTTACAACACCGCATCTATCCCCGTACTAGTTGCCAGAGATGTAAAACGTGTGGCGGGCGATCGGGAGGTGAAGGGTAGGTAAATAAAGCATTCACACAGTTAAATATTTGGGTGAACCCAAAGCATCTTCTAAATGACGGCTGTAACAACGGCTCATTATCAGTGGAGGATAGCAGTCACCCAGCGATGACAAGACGGCTAGATCATAGCAGGATACTGAGATGCCTGTGTTATAATCGGCTCAAATCCTATTTGGTTTTGTGAATAAACGCGGACTTCAAGGGCCTAGCCGTACTGTAAGGTCTCACGATTAAAAGGCAAGATGACACTCCCGGAATGGCGTGGAGTGGAAATCACGGAGAAGCCCGCTTGGATTAGGCTACACGACGGTGTACTTGATGTTCTTGCTGTATCCTGGTATACAAACTGACGACCAGATGATGTGTGGCAAATTAGCCAGCCACTGCGCCTAATCAGCTGGTTAACAGACCCGGTCAGTCCATCAGCGCACGTGCAAGGGCAGAGTGAAGTCGACAATGGTGACCCCATCCCCACGGCACATCAGCTAATTCCTCACTATAATAAATCTGATGTGATTGGATCTATCACGAGCTAAAGGCCGTGGTTTAGACGGCTGTCAACTGAGCAGATAACTCGGTCCCTGTGGCCAGTTCACTGCGTCTGAAGTGACTGATTGAAGGACCGATAGGCAGGATCAATGGCTCCCTAATATGGCCTTTATGGCACTCACAGGCATGTGGGGTCCGAGCCGCCCTTGCGTCAAATGGCTGTTTGACTTTGGCAGTCACTGCGCCCGAGTCCTACCCCGGTCGTCTTGATGTTATTTTGCCAGTTGAGTCAGGTGGGCGGGAGAGGAGAGTTCGCAGTAGAAACTGCGCATGTCTTCCGCGTACTATAAACTAATTCACGAGCAAGTCATTGTCCTGCGCCTACTCCGTGGGGCATACGGGGGACGATCCCGCTTGAGACGGTCGAGCTGTCGTGCTGCAACAACAGCGGCCCCCTTCCGCAGGCCTGCACGGAAGTCTTTTCCTGACGGACACCTGCCGTCTTGGGGTCGGAGAAGAGACACCGTACACTAATCCCCGCTCACCTCATTGGCAGCTGCTGGACTACGTCCTCGTCCGGAGGTGTGACCAGGGTGACATGCTAGTGATCAAGGCGACTTCTTGTGCAGACTGCAGGACGAAGATGTGGGGAATGCCGACTCAATTACACCAGTCGGCATCCACTGTTCGATAGCAAATGATGAATTCCTGCAAGACTCCAGTTTGGAGAAAACAATTTTGCAGGTCCTGCTAGTGGACCGACGGGGGACAGGCCTCGTAGGCAATGTCATCAGCGAAACCACAGAGTACGTAGGGTTTTCTGTCAACCACAGCGTTTTTCTTAGAGCCGTGAATCGGACGGTCTCTAAAGGAGATTCCAGCTTCCATAGTTCTTATTAAGCACACAGCTACCTCATTCTAGTCCAGCAGAATGACTTAGCATCACTTCGGCAGGATCAACCTTTTTTAAAACACAATGCTCTCTAATAATATAAGCATGCCTTTACACGTCTTGATTCCAAATATATACTTCGCAAGTATACGAAGCATTAGACTTTTCAAGTTCGACGTTTGCAGTGAGAATGGCATTAAAGGCATTGATGCCATCTTCAAAGCCATCAACTTTGTGCGCAGCAGTCTTGGGGATCTGTCGAAAGTCGGGGTAGGTTTTCCGACACAAAAATTCCTGTCCATGTCACTTCATCCAGAACAGCCCTCGTGGATGACAGCAGCTAAGAGATTCCACGGTGGATGAGGCCCAACTCGAGAGAGGAGGCTTACAGAAAGATTAGGATTGAACACAAATGGAACTATTGAATCTCCAAGTGCTATTCTTAGATTAACTGGCACCGCGTCGGCTGCACAACACGCAGTTGATGGCTCGCTGTCAGCCACGAAAACAGGCACCGACCAGTGCGAATTCGGTGAACGGCGTCAGGCCTGGTCGTAACCCGGTCAATTTAGTTCTGATCTTAGTCGTAACCCTCGTATTTGTGCGTGCCCGCAGGCGAATGTCTGGGTTGAGGACGCATGTCTGTTGACGTGGTGTGGCGGCGAGGTCAGCGTGGGTGCTGCCGGCGGCCATCTATCAAAAGCGAAGCAATGGTTCAGTAAAAACGCCCCTGAATTAAACAGATAATCAGGAGGCGAACGAATTTTACACAAGGACCTCGCACCCTCTTGGTATCTGGCATATCCCTTCTCTTTTAGATAATTCAGCACCAACCGACTAGAAAGCAGGATAGCTCATCGGACACAAGACTGGTGTCGTCACCCTTAGGGATACCCGTCTCTCAGAAAGAAAGCAGTTAAACAAAGTTTGAACAGGAAGTAAATTCTTTCAGAGCTCTCTAGATGCAGTGGAGGTGTCAAATCTCAGGAGCAAAATTAGTCACCAGCAGCGACTACGCTACCACAATGGTAAGTTGTGATGAGGTGAAGGCCGTCACCTTCTTCTAACACACGTAATGATGACACGCAAAACTACTGTTTTGGAGGCGGCAATGTGCGGGTAGACAAAGAACAGCGTCTTCCGTCTTCGTGGAATGGGCAGCTCCAACAGTAATGAACTATACCTACTAACGGTTGTGCAGAACTCAGTATAAACACCGACTTTAGGCCCGAAAAGCGGCAAAATGACAAGATGGATGGACCCAATTTCGCGTCACTGTTAACACTCTATCCCTATGGTGTTGGTGACTTAAACATTGGGTGTAGTGGTGGAGAGTTCGACGTAGTAACTGCAGTATCTGCTCCCAATGGCTGTTTACACCGTTTAACTGAACACCACGGATGCACTCCTGAACCAGTCCTCCTAATCTACTCATAACGAAGGCCCCTGTCCAACGGGAATAAAGATGACACCCTAATCTTCCCTCACAGTCAACAGACATTTAGGACCGTAACTGGGCGCGACAGATAAATCGGAATATGCCGTGATACCGACCATCACTCAAACAATAAACGTATTCTGGTAAAGATGGCTATCATCGATAATATTGGAAGAAATATAATAAATCCGAAGCATTTTTGAATTATTGCGGCTCCCTGAAAGTCATGGCTTAGACGGTCGTCCAATGGAGGAAGAACTCAGTCTTTGGGACTTTGTCAGGTTACAATAGTTTTCTTAATGTGGTCCATTGGCAGCTGATACCGATAGGGCATTCCAGAGGGGGGAAGGCTGGATGGTGTAAGTTAAAGGACAAGGTCATATCGGGTACACAAGAGAGGTTGAGTGCTTGAGCGGCCAGTGCGCCTAGACCCAGCTCCGGCCGTCCTAACTCGGTTCCGTCACTGGTATATGATAGGAAGGAAAGGTGCGAGGCCGGTGCTATGCGAGAAACCATTTACCCATAGGTTTGGATAGTTCTCGTCCATCATGTCGGATAGGATAATGTGAGGAGCATGAATAAAGGTCACGGACCCTGTGAACTATGGTTCAGCATTCTGTACTATACTGTTTGGAGCACATAAACGTTTTGGAATACAACCTGCATTTGATGGATGTGGTTTCCCGTTTGCGTCGAACTTCAGCAGACGACTAAACTAATTTATGCGAAAAAGCGACAGCTCGACGGCTAGAATGTATATATTGCAAGTCAAATAGCGTAAAATAAGTAGGTAATTTGTCTGGCGTCGCCCCATGTAAATAAATCGTGCTACTTGTTTCGTTTGCAGGCAAATCGCAACTAAATCGTGTCAATACTTAAAAATGCCTACTATTTAGTAAGAATTATTCCCCCCCCCTTAGGGGATTGGAGCTTAGGATTCGCGAACGGCAGCATCATAAATGCAGGTAAATGTGGATATGAAGGATAGCAACTGGCTCAGTAATTGGAACTTCCGAACAATAGTAGAAAGGCGGTAGACAGCTATCTAAGGATTCTCGGGTTGACGAGTTTTCCGTGCATGTTTAATTCATGCTCCATGTGTGTGTGCAAAGAAAACCACCTAAAAACTAGCCTCCAAGGACCTTATGATAAATCAACGAAAAAGAGACGAAAGGCATAAGTTTGGTGGTTGAAGTTCAGGGTGAGAAAGCGCTGAAAGAGGATAGGCAAACAAACCTTGGCTAGTTTTATAAAGTAGGAGAGCACCTCCGTACGCTTGTTCACGGCCGGATACTTGAGAATCTCCTTTTGAACCCAAAAGTTGAGCTAAATGAATTCGGTTAGGTCATGTAACAGAGCAGAGGGTTAAACATACCTGATTGAACCAACGTGTGGATGCAACAATATTGGGCGCGTAAACATTCTTATCTCGTCCATTCCACTTGAGACTTAGAAACTCCTAGGGGACAGGAATAAGCGGTGTAAATATTGAAGCGAGGGTCTTTGACTTACCGAGCGCTTGATTGCCGAAAAGTAAGAGATCTCTATAAGGGTAATTTGTTTCTAGAAAGAAAAGATACATTGTTCGGAACGTGAAAAAGGAGAAAGCTTACCGCAAAGTCGTCCACTTGGACCTTAGTTATGTCTGCAATGGCAATGTTTGAGATAAGATCGGAAGTGGTCATGACGCCCTTAGATTGCATCATTTGCTCAACCGCAATTTATTGCGTCGGTGTGGAAGACTGTTGAAAGAGAAATAGCGGAGGATAAGAACCACCAACAATGAAAAATAAGCTAGGTAGTCTAACCCAGCGAATATCTGAAAAGACGGTACCGGAAGATCCGGACGAGTTCACACAATTTGAGCATATATTTATTTTATATGCAGCAGCGAAACTGATAAGAAAATTCCTCCCAGGTGAAATGGTGGACAAATACTTGAAGGTTTAAGGCCATACATGATACCTTGTTCTAGAATGAACAACGTGCTTCACTAATCTCAGTACGAGTTTACTTGAGTACTACTTCAGAACCAGAAAATCCTACGTATAAGTGGTTCAGAAACGGCTAGTCAAAATGGGGTTGCGAGCAGAGTCGATGGTACTGGGGCGTTAAAAGGAAGTTATATGGGTTTCTGTAATGCCCTCGGTGTAAACCAAAACAACATAGAGGGGGATTTTGGACGGATGAGGATCGTCATAAATATGAGCTGGTGGTCAAGTAAACGCAACAGACCGAATTAAGAGTTCACCATTTCAAAAATAGGACTAGAGGGGAATACAACCACAGACGGCTTGAGAAAATTTAGTCCGTAATAGGAATAACAGGATATTAGTCTTGACTCATTTTCAAGCGCACATCCCTGACAGATTTATTCATGTTTTTCGTTCGGTGTCATTAGACCTTGCCTTGAAAGCTTAGCAGAAATCATAGCAAGGGGCGTAAACGTTTGAGCTACGGTCTGGACAGGAATGAACGGTACATGCAGATGCTCCCCGTTGGGTTTTCTCAAGCCTTAGGAAATGCCTATGGATCCGACGTGACCTCTCCATCGCCATTAAGATTCGCGTGTACCGTGCATCTGTCTGGTCTGTCCCTCTCTGCGGTTGTGAATGCTGAGCTGTGCGCGTGGAGGACGAGCGAAAACTGGAGGTATTTGACCACCACTACTTGGTAATTACCTTTCGAGTGAAGTACACCGACTTCGTCTCAAATGAGACAGTCCGCGCTCGCTGCGACAACATCGCAATGATAACTCAGGTCATCCAAGAAAGACGACTGAGGTGGTTCAGGCATGTTCTTCGTCGTCCACCTCAGGAGCTCAGTGTTACTGCCCTCGATCCGGCACCGTTGCCACATTGGAGGCGTCGAAGAGGGGGTCAGTTCAAAACCTGGCTCAACACAGTTCGTCAAGACATGAAGGTGGGTCTTGGACCTTCGGTATTCGGTCTCCGTCGTTGGCGAAGGGAATGAGTTGAGCTGTCCAGATCAGCTGCCGCGGATCGTCACGCGTGGAGAGGTACAGTTCGGGACATCATCGATGCCGGCTAGATCAGGTATGATCGCAACCGTATCAAGTATAAGTACAAGCTGCGCGTCAACAAGGGGTTTGGTAGGATGGCATCCCGGAAGATGTCTAAGCTCCGCGTACCGCCAGCATCCTAGCTCGATTAAGCGATCAAGCAAGTGTGTAACGGTGGAATCGACATTGGTGGCTAATGTTTGGCATCTTTCTGAATGTATTCAAGGATGGAAAAAAGATGAAGTGCGCAAACCACTATGGTATATAAGCCTCGCCAATATTGGCGTGATGACCCATGTCCGCAATCTCAAGTAACGTGTGCGTGATACAAGGACAACAATTAAACCAGGTTCGACATGGAATCGTGTGCCACTACTAAATACTTACGCTGCGGCGTATTCCAGCATTTAACTATAGCTACCAACGACCAAATAATGTCGGTTCGGATGATTTCGCTGTTTCGTTCTATTTCGTTGGTCTCAGACCTAGTAGTGCATAATGCGGACAGAAATAGCTCCACAGCTAATTCCCCTTAAAAAATGTGTAATCCTCAGCCCTGAAAAACTTCACAATCGTTGAATACTCCGTCTGGCATTCAGAAATGCTTAGTTCTGTCACTCATCCTATTTAAATTACTAGATTCCCGGACCGATTATACACGGTTTTGTCGGTGCGGAACTTGTACCAGGACACCATCTTGCAGTCGACTGCGCTGAAGATCTCGCTCCGAAAGCAGCAAATTGATGGCCTACGAAGCCTCGCACAGCGGGGAAACGAGGACGGTTGGTCGTCGGTTTACCCAGTGATGCCGTAAAAACTAAGGCACCTTCAAGCAGCAACTTTAACCAGACGGCGGTCCAGGTTCTCAGCGCCCGTCTGTCCAAAGTAATGGACAGTTCAGAATATCTCAGAGCCTAGTGGTTGCAAAGCAGACAGAGTAAGGACAGCAATTTCGTTATGTGTGGCGTTTGTCGGGTTTATGTAAGTAGTCCAACACGTCTATGCGCACACCGGCCACATGTCCGGTCAGGCCTTTTCTATGGCTGGGGAAGCTTGGCAATGTGTCGAATGAGAAAAAAGTGGTTTTCTGCAACAATTGTTTGAGAAAAATGCTTCATTCAAAGTTCGTTGAGTTTGTCTGTTATGATACGGCATGCATACCCATTCAAATGCCGAGGAGACCGCGGGTCATCAAAGAATGATTGCTAAAACAGCTTGGATTCGTTCTTCGTCCCCGCCCCCATGATCTAAATGCGGCGGTAACAGTTTCAGCTCAAAACGAAACCTAAAACAGTTCGTCAGGAAGCTGGTTCTATGTCACATGAAATTTGACTTTCGGCCTTGGAGAGGAGCGCTTAAATATCAGCCGATCTGCCGTGCGTCATCGCGCGTCGTTAATGGGGAGGGCCGACGCGTGGATAAGCAAGCCCACATCAAAAGCAAATAAACATGCAGCTTAACAACAGTGATTTGAAAACTCGTCAAACGAGACACTAATTATATCTGTGATGTCCAGTCCAACAGTCAAAGTTGAATCTGGCGGATTTACCCAGTTAAGACAGAGGAAAAAATGTTACATGGATACTAGCCGAATAAGCGGGCTTGTGCGAAATGCAAACGTGAGGTCAGTTGTGCTGTTTACGTGTGGCTGTCCCAGGTACTGTATCGCAGACTGAAACCGATACCATAATGCCCTTGCACAACTATATTAGCAACAGCTGGTTAGGCCGTGTGTGTTATCGCGGTTCAGATAGGACGATCATGGTCATGGGTGAATTACTTAAACTGACCATATAACCGTCAGTTCTGCTTGGGGGAAACGTTGTTCACCTCCTCCGTCGTAACATTAGGCAGTTACAATTTAAACTGCCGTCGACCTAATAACCTTAAGCTCTCGAATAACCTTATGAGTAATATCTATATAGCCGGCGAAAAACAGAGCATGGAACAAACATTCACCACACGACTAAGACATACGCGCCCTACTTCGAGGAAATATCAAGCTGTATGGGCTAAAACCGTCCGAAAGGACGTTGAGGGACGGAAAAGAACCCCACAGAGGCAAGTGCGAGAACTATAAAAATATCGCTTTAGGTAGTCTAATATCGCATCTGTTTGTATAACTTAGGTTGGTGCTCTTACTTCACATTTCCCAACTATTTGATAGGGCCATCAGCAAATGGAGTACCTGTCTTCTTTGCCCCAAGATTTAAACTCGGATGTAGAGGGGACTATCTAAGATTATAAATGCGAGCAACTCAATGTGGACCGGATCCCACATTAATTAGATACTAACTGGAGCGACAACGTCCCGCCATATGCCAAAAACGAAAAAATGAGACAGTTTCCAGACCTGTAAAAAATTATAAGTGTCACAAAAGTTTGGTAGTCCAAACAACACACGGATGGTTTAAAGGTGGGCAAGAAGCCGGCGTACATTATGAAAAAAACGCCTGGTGGAAAAAGCATGCGCAGATATTTCAATACAGAGTGCAACACTGTACGACACTGCGAAAGTAGCTGACCTCCGAATGTTACAACCTCTAATGCTAAGCATTAAATAGCCAGTAGAAAATAACCCGTTGGGCAGAAAACCTGTCCGAATATCGCGGCTCCGTTGTTCGTTCTGCCTTTCAAATTACAAGGCCGTGTAGAGATTCGACAACGGCATACATTTATTCCTGGGTACCTTTTTTAAAGAGTTGATGTAGGTCGTTAGGGGCAAACTAGACAAACGAGAGGGCGATCTTGACCTAATGGAGTGATACTGCCGACTGGATTGCGCTTATGGTTGGCGTCAGTTCCATACGTCTGGACAAGTTGACGGAAGCTTCGAATTTATTCACATCGGAAATTGTATTTCAGGTACAGCATAGAACCAGTCATATCTGGCTGAACAACTAAGTGGGCATTTTTACTGTTTCAAAGATCCAAATTAGGGGTTTCGCAGGCGAAGGCCCACATTCTTCAAGCACAGTTAACGCAAACTAATATCCGGATAAATTTTCTGCCGGACATTTACATTGAAAATTCAGGTGAACGAAAACCCAATGAAAAGAAACGGCCACATCCATCGTGCTAGTCTTAAGCAGCCGCAAAGCGATCTGGAATGGACATCCAGCGAGAGCCTCAGGGTGACGTGGATTCTGTAGTATGACACATTTAATGCGTCGACAGACACTTGCGTACGATTTATCGGTCAAGCCCAAAAGTTCCCAAACCAATTAGTTAGCTCGTAGGTACGCTTAAGTTATGCAAGATATTGCTGCTTCCGACGGTCTGTCGTTTGTCAATTAATGTCCTCGAGTCTGATGCTCGACTGCTTGCCGAGCTGAAAAAGGTTGGTACTCGGCCTGACCTCTTGGTCAGGGACGACTTTGATGCACCATCCAAATGTTGGAGTCCAGGTAACGCACGAGATACAAAACTATCCTTAACCGAGGTCTTCTAGATATGACGTCCTGATTACTCCTCACTGAGCACGTCGTGCTAAACGCGAGGGGGCATGGGGCGTAACAGCTAAATTGTTTGGAACTGGTGCCCAGGAATTCGCTAAACAGCATTGACGAGATGCAAGTTCTACTTCCCCAAGGGTCGAAGAAAACACGTTGAACTACTCTGGCAGTATTTCATCTTCTCAATTCCCGAGTGGCTCAAGAGAGTTAGATGATATATTTGGCGTGGCAATCTCAAGCAAATTAGGGAGAAAATAAACAGTATTAACTGAGAAACAGCTCTTTCCGACAAAATGGCCGCTGACCTGCAGTAACGCCAATGAGAATTTTGATCGTTTACTCACACTGGCATTTCATGCTACGGTCGACCTAAGTTTTAAGTATCAATTGGTTGCGAGTAACTTCAATTTTTTCTGAAGTCGCTGGTCTCCGACTTCCGGCCCCAGAAGTTTCGATGACATTCTTGACTGTGTGGATGTTGGGATGAGGAGTCAGGTTGTCCATTTTTCCACCAGCCGATCAAGCATACTTGACCTAATTTTCTGTAGAGCCTGCATGCCTTTGTCAGTGTCATCCCTAGGCCGATTCAGGAACTCAGACAACGACATAGTTGTTTCAACGTTACAACTTGAGGCTGACAAAACCTTGTCCCCGGAATATAGTTTTTCCCAGATTTTGAAAATTTTTGATAATTTTATTTCCGATCAACACGTTCGATCGAATTACTAACACACCTTAATTCCCACGATTGGACTGATTTCTTCGTTAGTTCGAATGTAAATGGTTGCACTCCGAAACTGTATGAAATTTTGGAAACTGCTTATTTATCTTTTTGTCCCCCGTAAGAAAATAAGTAATGTCGGGGTGAGATTTTCCTCCCCCTACCATTTCGCCGTAGGTTGCGCAGAATTATGCTTCAGTTCGGCCCTCGATTTGTCATATTTTTGATCCGGCTAAGCGATTGTCCAGAGAAAAGTGGCAAGGAGAGCAGGAACATTTCTCTGGAAACCGCTTGTTGAATGTCGCAAAACTTTTTGCGCGAAAGCAAAGGCTCGTGCGAAAACACAGCTTCCTATAATAATAATAATAATTATTATTATTATAAATTTATTTAATGCCAGTTTACAGGCATTGTCAAGGGAAGCGATTAAACACAAATCCGACCAGCAGTGGAAAAAAACTCCTGAGCTAAAGCGATAAAAATATAGTTGATGGTGGCTTTTATGGTTTGGAGGGCTCAGGAGAAAAAACTGCTGGAGGTGGTAGAATATCGACCGTCAAGAAGGGGGGAGGGGGTTGCACGGTATCGGAGATTATCGGACGTCAAATTCCTTTCATGAAGTTGGGGATAGTCAAAGTAGAGGCGCTGAGGAACAGCTGGTGAGACCGGCCGAGGTGTTCAGATACGCCCATGTAAATCCTATAGCAGAAGCCCAGTTGACCGTTGGTAGCCTCAATGCTTTCCAGCTAAGAACGATTATTAAAAACTTGACCACTCCACTTCCGACCATCCAGGCATTGACCGGGGCAGTTCTCGAAACTATAACTTTTACTCGGTGGGATTTGACATATAGCAAGGTCAAAGCACGCAGCAGGATCTTGAAAAGATAAGTGAAAGTTATATTTTTCGGATTCAAATGAACCAAGTACTGTTTTAATAGTGAATATTTTTTGTTCGTGTGCAGTTATATCTAACGAGCTGACATGTAATCAATAGGGTTTTCAAAGGCCTTGCATACTGTCCTTACCAAATAAACCGAAATTTCTTAATCTCTTGCACAGTTTTCCAGTGTACATCTGACAAAATTTTCTATTTTTTGTCATAAGTCATCTTCGCTTCCTGTCGTGTTTCTGCGATTTGTCATAAAGTAGAAATCTATTGTCGCAGTTTTTCACCCAACATAGCCTCAATCCTATCTAGTCTTACCTGCATATACAAAAGGTTTTCCTCGTAAAAATATAGATTAACATTACATTTTAAACGATAAACCGTCTCCACTGACCGCTTTCATAGTCAGTTTATTGTGAATTATACTGTTATCTATTTTATCCTACATAGCCTGAACATTATGCAATTCAGATTTATTCATAGTTCTGTTTTGCCACCTATGAAATTGTCATTTGCCCGTTTTTTTTCAAGTTTGCATTCTGGTATTGAGTAAATTTGCTTAGCATAAATTGTGCTGTCTGGTCCACCAATATTGGCAGCTTTCAGAAATCGTTTCATCATACATAGCCTCATCCATATATCCTCGAAGTTTCGGCAGTTATCATCATACATAGCCTCATCCATATATCCTCGACTTAAGTCTTGTATTGCTATTTCGACATGAAACCTCAGGCAACCCTTCGTCGAAATCTGAAGGAAACTATACTTCATCTGAAACCCACTGTTTATATGAAAAAAATTGATCTAGGGGCGCTTGATAATCTTA
>CACRXP010000024.1:2011044-2026764 GCA_902702965.1 Spirometra erinaceieuropaei
TGTCCTTCGCATCCAGAACTTGTGCTAGCTCTACCTTCGCCTCCAGCCAACGACCAGCAAAGCGTGCAAAAAGCGTAATTACCGCAAAAAGTGTGAGGTACGAAGACGAGCCTTGTGCTGGGTGCGCAGATATTCAAATCATAGTAGAACAACTGGAAAAAGAGCTTGCTGATTTAAGGACGCTCGTGCAACAGACCGTAGTCGGCCAGAACATGTCCAGTGTTAGTATCCCAAAAACGAAGAGCAAAACGCAAAAAACGCGAAAAAATATCTCCTCGGGGGTATCTTCAAACACGAGTAGCAACTCAACAGCCAAAACCGCAGACGCCGGTAACAGCAGGACAATGAAAATGAAGCCGCCGATAAAGGGAGACTCGATTCCCACGCACGATGTCTTAAGCGATATTGCAAAAAAATTACCTGTCGCGGAAGCCATCGCACCTAAGCCTCTTGCTGTAAGTGATGGGATTTCTGCTCTGCCTGGAATAGAATAGAATAGGTTTATTGTAGCGCCCTTTGGGAACTGTCAGTCCCCTTTGAACTCAGGAAAAAAACCTAAAACAAACTCGTCCATTTCAACTGCACTTCGACTTCATTTGTTTCGGGTGTCTGGTTAGCCGAAAGAGCGCGAATTGAGAGTTTGTTTTAAGTTAAAAAAACCTCAGCTCTAAGGAAAAGTGATAACAAGGTGAAGACGATATACCTGGGTCATCCAGTCTACTGTTGCTCTCTTGTTCTGGCAACCACCCCGAGCGCACTACGGAGCACGTATCTGAATGCGAAGACATAAACCCGTGGGTAGAGGGGAGAGGGAAACGCCATGACAGGATTCTGAAGTCACAGCCAGCCCGGTCGTTCGGGACAGTCGGTAGACAGTAAAAGTGTGCGTCTAAGCGATGACTTCGTAAATCGTCCTCGCATACATGCAGCGCATTCACCGGAAAGACAGAGTAAGGAGGACCATGCTCGCCAGCAGTGTCTGGTTATTCAGGGTTTGTCAGAATCGAATTCAGTAAGACCTGAAGACCGTGTCTCAGAGGGCCTTGCTTCTTTTCATGGTCTGCTCAATCATTTACTGCCGGCAGACATGGAAATAAAGGTTCTGAAAGCATTCCGGATTGGAAAAAGTAGTGAAGACAGGACAGCAGCACAACCACCTCGACCTCTCAAAATTATGCTGTAGAACAAAGAGCAAATCAAGTTTATCCTCTCTAAAAAACCCGATTTCAGAAACACACACAAACAGGTTTCTTTTCAACCCCACTATTCACCAGCGGAACGGTTGAAACGCCGGGAACTTGTCTTGGAGTTAAAATCAAGACTGGGGGATGGCGAACACAATCTGGCTATCTTCAAGGGGAAGGTGGTTCGGAAATATATGCCGTTTCAGTGGAACCAGCCTGTAATACTACGAACGACGACAGCTACTCAGCTAAAACAGACACCTTCGTTGAACCACCTGATCAAGGCGCCAGCACAAGTGAGCCCGTAGGGTCCAGTGATCTGACTGAAACAAGGCATGTAAGTGCAACCAATCAGGTAACGGAAGAGTCTAGAGAACACGACGTCCACGATAACGGAGTAATGCTCACAGCAGTAACAAATGCAACGGGAAATTCGGCTGGTGCTAAACTGAGGTGCTTGTATACGAATGCCCAAAGCCTCATATCGAAATTAGACGAACTAAAACTTTGCCTTGTTGAGCTGTCTCCAAATGTTTTAGCAGTAACTGAGACCTGGCTGTCCGGGAATATTAGCGATAACGAAGTAGCCTTTCCTGGATACCAAATTTATCGGAGGGACAGGGAACATCGTCAGGGTGGTGGTATCGTTGTGTATGTGAATGACAGTCAGGCAGTGTCGGATAACACCACTAAGTTTGCGTGCAGTACGGAAGCTATCTGGTTGACCATCAAGGATACCGGTTCCCCGCGTCTCGATGTTCTCACTGTCTGCCGACCACCTAGGACAGACAATATCGCCGACACTCAACTATTAGAGCAGTTGGAGAAATTTTCCAGTCGACCTAACATCATGATCATGGGCGACTGCAACGCACCAGGAACAAAGTGGAATACCCTCCAAGCGTCAGGTCCAAAATCGGCATTCGATTACCGCCTGTTGAGCAAGACATTAAATGCGTGCCTCACACAACATGTAATGTTCCCAACGAGAACACGTGAAGGACAAAGGGCAAACTGCCTGGATCTGGTCTTTACGGAAACACCAGACAGCAAAGACGAGACTAAATTTAAATTAAATTATTTTTATTAAAGACCCGTCGGGGTCCCTCCATGCCGCCCCTTGGCCGAAGTGACCACGTAGTGCATATGTGGAATTATTCGTTATTCTCCATTTCACATACTCCAGACCACAAAAGGCGTAATGTTTGGCGGGGCGACTTCAATCAGATGAGGGCAGACTTATCCGGTATTGACTGAGGCTCATTGATTACGGGAAGTGCCAACGATGACTGGGAGCTGTTCAAGAATGTGTTTCTGCAGCTCATCAACAACCATTGCCCACTGACTAGTGTAAGACTGAACAAACGCCCTGGGTGGCTAAATAGGAACCTTAAGAAAGAAATCAACAGGAAGCACAAATTGTGGAGAAAATACTGCGTCACTAGACAAGCTGAATGCTTCAACACCTACAAGACACAGAGGAACAAACTGAGGAAGCTGCCAATGGAGACGGGGCGGGAATTCGAGAAGGACTTGCTACAAAAAGCAACGCAGAACCCAAAATTGCTGTACAGCTACCTCCGACGAAATACAAGGAACAGGCAACAAATCCCCTTAATAAAGACTACTGATGGCGATGAGATCGCTGATAGTAGGGATAAAGCTGCGCATTTTTCACGGTTTTTCCAAGCAGTCTACACAAACGAGGCAAGGTTCCTTCCTCCCTCCACAGAAGAACTGCGGACTCCAAGCGTCAGTAATATACTCTTCTCAGAAGGCATTTTCCGAAGAGAATTAGAGGCATTGAACGAATCGAAGTCGCCAGGACCAGACGAGATTCCACCCAAGCTTGTGAAGGAACTTGCCAGTGAGCTCTCTGTGCATTTGTCGATGCTCTTTTAAACGCCATTTGACACTGGAACACTTCCTGTCGATTGGAAGCTGGCGCATATTACTCCGCTACACAAAGGAGGTTACATGGCAGCGACGAAAAATTACCGCCCCAGAAGCTTGACATGCATTCTCTGCAAAGTTATGGAAAGGATCATAAAGAGTGAACTGATGCACTTCCTGGAAGTTCACGGCCTGCTATCGGACTGCCAACATGTGTTTCGGAAAGGAAGATCCTGCACGACAAATCTTCTGCAATCTCTCCAGAGCTGGACCCGAGCTCTCGACGACAGGCGCGCGGTCCACATAGCCTTCATCGACTTCCAGAAGGCGTTCGACACTGTGCCACACCAAAGGCTCTTACATAAGTTGAAAAAAGTGGGGATCGGTGGCAACTTCCTTAAATGGATCGAAAACTTCCTTGTGGATCGACACCAGGTTTTGTGCATCGGTCGGGGAAAATCAGATCCGGCTATGGTCGACAGTGGTGTGCCCCAGGGTTCAGTGCTGGGACCCATTTTATTCCTTATCTACGTCGACGATGCCGCAAGAGATTTAGACTGTGAAGTAGCAATGTTTGCGGATGACATGAAGATATGGAGTGTAATTCGGTGTCCTGCCGACGAAGACAGACTGCAGATGAACCTGAATCGGTTGGAGGAGTGGTCAAACCGTTGGCTCCTGCGGTTAAACGTTGCCAAATGTAGCATACTTCGCCTAGGCAACACAGTCAGATCCGCCAGCACCAGAGGCTACTTTCTGGGCGGTGCAGCCCCACAAGAGGTCGAAGCCCAAAGGGACCTCGGTGTGCTGACGACGCGTTCCTTAAAACCATTCGCCCATTGTTCAAGGGTGTCAAAAAGCGCAATGTCCGTACTGTACGCCATCAAGCGGGCGTTTATGGACTTTGACGAAGAAGCTTTCTCTAAGACATTCGGAACATTCGTCCGGCCGCATTTAGAGTACGGCATACAAGCTTGGAGGCCGTGGGCTGTTGAGGATCAAAACTGTCTCGAAAAAGTCCAGAGGACAGCCACGAAGATGGTTAGGGGTCAAAGCTCCTTTCCTTATTCAACGCGCCTTGTAAATCTGAGCCCCTTTCCTTTGAGTTACAGGTAACTTCGCGGGGATCTCTTGCAAGCCTTCCGCATTGTAAAGGGGTTGGATTGCAGCCTGGCCTTCGAGGACTTTTTTGAATTTGCTACCACGACCAACCTCCAAGGTCACCCGTTAAAACTGCGAACTCAGCAGGCACGGCTGGATGTGCGGAAGTCCTCCTTCTCGGTTCGGGTGGTCAAACCATGGAATGAGCTTCCCGCAGATGTTGTGATGTCCCCATCTAAACAAAGTTTTAAGAAGAATCTGGACATATTTATATTCCGAAATGACCAAGAACGATGAGAAGTCGAGCTCACCCCTGTAACTTCTCATTTTGTCCCACCATTATGGGCGTGTTCGAACTATTTCAGCCCAGAACATCTATCTGTACACCAGACATTTTTTACGCTGCAAATAGGGTACTCAAAGGCTAACGCCAATTTCCCTCAATAAACTGAACTGAACTGATGGCGTACAGCATTAGGGTTTTGGCTTCTGCTGCCTTACGACACTGTGTAAAAGGATTTGGGATGTCTGCAATCCAAATTCTAAGATCCTTATGAGTTTCTGCTTCTTGGATTGGCGTTCCGTTTAAGTAGTATTGCCACGTATTATGGACCCGACTTCGATTTCCTAGACGTTTCAGTTCTGGTCACTTCCTCGAGAGTTTTATCAAATCACTAGCTTCCAGACGGGCTTCAGAGAGATTTGGCCTGATGCACACATATACAGCTTCCGCTAAGCCGATTAAGAACTGCTGAAATGAATTAATATCGTAAACATGAAGTCTCTCTTGAAAATCTCAATCGACTTTGCAATTTGTAGCACGGGGCAGTTGTTTTCAATGGAGGGACGGAGAGTAAGGCGAGAGGTAGAGTGCAGCTTGACTGTGTGTGTCCTCTTTTATTGGCAGACCATGACGTCGCGGCAGCTTCTTAGCTTTCCCCTTGTCCATCTTTTGTGAAATATATTACATTCGGTAGCCGATAGCTTTTGCTACATACTCTCACTTCTTGGAACACTCCGTTGGAAATATGAGTGATGCACCTGAAGATTATATTTCCGTGTTGAACGACGACGCCTTCGCGGAAATAGTTTCAGGAACAACGCTGTTGCCATCTGCTTAATCTCCAAAGGATTTTATGTGTGCGTACGACCGCCCTATTACACGTTATTTAGCAGCGAAATTCCAGCTACCATATTTTTCCGTGTTAGCCAGGACACACGACACACCACGACGGGTCCGCGTTCAGAATAACTTCAACCTTTTGCAAGAGTAATCGGAAAGCAAAAATGTATCTTTCAAAACAATCGAGTTTGCTCTAATTATTTCCCAGAAATCCCAAATGTGTTAGTTTTAATCAGTCTCTGGTGGTTCGTAATGCCGCCTATTGGACCTTGAGTGACCGTTGTGGTTGGTTGGATTCTGGTTTGCGTATTCCTTGATTTTCGAAGGCGATGCGTTAACTGAAGCCACATGCGGACGAATCTAATCGAGCGCGCAACCCAAAAGCCAAAACGTAAACAGACGAAAATGGCTTTGGTTAGGTAAAACAAATAAACGGCAAAACACAGCAGGATTGAAAAGCAAAGGAATATGGCTATCAGAGGGAAAATGCGATAGCAAATTGCCTTGGAATAATGGCAGTGCCAATTTACAACCGTTAATATCGACCGTTTCCCATGCAATTCACCGCCAATATAGGTAATGGCGATAGGCACATTCATATCGCCATGTCGAACCGGATGACGTTTCTGGACGGACCTCTAGAAACCAAAAACCATAAAAAAAACATAAATTTTGGGTGAGGTATGCGAGACTTTAAGAACGAACGACTGCTTGCCAACCATACTAACCTTCTAACTAACTAACCAACTAATTAACTAACTAACTAACCAAACTAACTAAACCAACTGACTAACAACGTACTAACAAAACTAATTAGCTCACTAGCAAACCAAACTAAACTAAACCAAACTCACTAAGTAACTAACTAGCTATACTGACTAACTAGCCGACGAATGACTGTTTACCAACCATACTAGGCTGCTGACTAACTAACCAACAAAGTAACAAATTAACTAACTAACCAAACTAACTAAACTAACTAACTGAATTAACTGACTAACAACGAACTTAATAAATTAATTAGCTAATTAACAAACCAAACTAAACTAAACTAAACTCGCTAAATAACTAACTGCCCAACTAACAATGCTAATTAACTAGCTATGCGGACTAACTAACCGACTAACTTACTAGACTAACTGATAAACTGCCTAACTAAACTAACTGACTAACAATTAACTAGCTAAATAAACTAACTAATAAACTTACTAGCCAGGAAAACTTTGAGCGAGTTGAGTGAGACTCAAAGTTAGTAACCATATGCTAACTTCTCACTTATCCGACTCTCTTAATGACATACTGCGGGTCTCTTAGTGGCTGGAGGTATCATCAAAAATAATTTCGAAAAATTAAAACTCTAGAAAGGTCCCAGAAGCCGCCGCAGCTCTCGAGAAAATGTTCGACTAATTACTCTTCAGCACTCTGAAGCACGTCCTCATATCGCTTTTTTTGGTCACTCGCTTTTCGAAGATGAGGATCGTCGTGTATCTGCTTCTGTTTGCAAGTTTTCTAGTCATATTCTCAGGTATTGACTCAGACATAATTGAATCTCCGGGAAATCTTAATGTTGTTCTTTTAGAATGTAAACCCAGTCGGTCAAAGTCCCGCTTTTCAAGCTATGGCAAACGTTCGCGCCATTCCTACATCGGCAGCAGGTCAACCGGTTTGTATGTTAACTGTCTCCAGAAACTAGGGTTTTGTGGCAGAGTCTTCTGTTTAATGTTTTTGGCCTTCCGGCCTGTCCTGAAACAATGTTTTGACAAAATTAGTTAGCAATTGCTACCTCTACGATGTATACAACGTGCTACACCCTATTGACGACGCAGTTGCTTTTAACCTTCTTAGGAGTCCATCTACAATTTCCACTACTTACATATGTCATAGAGTCTTGGTAATAATCGTAGCGAGGGAAGGACTGCAAAGTTGGCCGCGGAGACATATAGCAATTTAGGGGCAACACATGTAGGCGAAGGTTTTTGACGTACGTATTCCGGATGCTGCCTACGCCAGCTTCTCGAAATCTAGTCTTTCTGATATTATGGCGATATAGACGGTGCGACCCATGTCGACGTGTAGTCGATATCCCCATCTCAACATTTCGACACCAACTACCTAACTAGTCGTCATACCCTTTTCTATCATGACACGCGAATAGTGATTTGTGCTTCGCCCTAGACCGTTTACTACCAACTGGACTTATCCGAATCGCCATTGCCGTTGAAGTTTTGCTCGCAATACTATCGCCATCTCAAGTTATACTTACCTTGTGGAAGACCTCGAGAACTACTCGGCTCCACGGAAGAATAAGTTTTGCTGTTTGTGCGATGTGGGTCGAACTCATTTGTGGGTATTCTATTTTTTCACTATCCTAAGGCGTGATCACCCCACACACTGCTGTCTGTAAACCTTCCGCATGCGCCACGAACACAGGTTGAGACCTTAAAGACACAAGCTTATTGGAAACAAATCAGCAACAAGCACGACCGGCAAAAGCCTGCCTTTAACTACACCGAATATACATCGAGTGGATTAAACTCTACTGCTGAGTATGGTATTCTCAGATCTTCACCCTCACGAAATTTCACGCATTAATATGCACGTTACTGACTGAGGGATCGTGCAGTGACCACCTGAGTTGAGTCTTTTCGCTCATCCAAATGCTAAATTGAAATGAATCCATAGTGTGTTTCGATATATTCAACACAAGGTGCTTCGGCGTCCCCCTATGCAAATTTTTTGGGTGAAGAGACTAGAGGGGACTGGTGATTGTATGCCACCTCATAGCCCGCCTAAAGTCCCGGATAGCCACCTCACAGCCCAACCCAACCCCGCCATATCTGAAGGGGGTTTGTGCCAGCAGGGACATATATAGATGACGTACTTTTAGGCCCATATCTCGATCTTTTATTGCTCCACTATTCACTCCGTTTCTGAGACGATAGCAGTAGCATGCACTCTTTGTCCATCAGTAAAATCTGCTTTCAGCTCCCTTGCATTTTCTTTGCCTGCGTAATCGTCTTTCACCAAGACGATATAATCTGCTTGAAGAAACAACCTGCATGATAGACAGCTTGAAGGCCAGTCAGCGCGTTAAAAGTTGGAGGGTAGTGAAACCCATCTCTATCAGGTGCTTACCACGAAATTACCAGACTCTTTGGTCGTATGAATTTGCGGCTGCAGTCCATGCATCGGAAGTAGTCAGTCGTAGTTGTTTACGGGTCTGGAAAGTCGATTATCCCCAAAGGGTATCGCAATCCAAAATGGTATTATGACACGGCGTTTGTTGTCCGCTACCTGTTAAGGCTTTAGCACCATCGTCGCCCCAGAAACTAAACTCGTGCCTGTTGAGCGAGCGGGACCGGAGACCTCGCTTTTATGTTATCTCTGTGGGGACCCGTAAACTGTGCCATGGACTCTCGGGACCGACTTAACCAGTTACCTGAAGTGGTTTAGCAGAATCGTCCAGTCTTATAATCGGGTTTGCACCGCTATTCAAAAAATTTCAGCTTTTAGATCCCACATCAGCTAGTTTACTAACATTACTTCATTCCTCTCAGAAAGCACTGACTTGCCTTTCGATTACTGGTCTATCTGACTGAGGACAGAAAATAAGTCCGAAATGGTCATACTGGTCGTCATCCATGTACCTCCGGATCAGTAGTCTGTGAATCTGTGAGTGCCTGTCTTGTTTTCTCTAACCGGATCGGCTGCGTTCGACAAATATTCCAGATTATAGCCGTCAGATCATGGGTTACTTTAGTAACTTCCTCCTAGTATGAGCAGTAATTTAGGCTTTTTGGCCTCCGTTACGTGTTACATTAGAGATCGGGGTAGACTATGGGAGCTCTGGCAATTCTCGAGCTAGAATACAGTAAGGTAAGGTATATGAAATAGGGCAATTTTTTTAGAAGCTGCTTCTATGTTCTGGAAAAATAAAAGTGTACCGCAAACCTCGTTTGTGTGTAAAATCGTTTTTGGTAAACATGCAAGTAGGATCACTTTATGGGCAATGTATGACTTATTTTATCCCCATTCCTTTCCCTCCATTTGCCAAAAGGTCCATGAGTCGTAAATCAGCTCTCCTTGGGACTACCGCTGGGCTAGCTGGTGCTTACATTGTCGTTAAACTTGCTTCTCACGATCGCCTGAGTGAGTCTGCACAGTGACGGAAACTGCTTTTCATTTACCCCAAGTTTAATGCTGTCTCCAGTATTATTTTATGTGGTAATGGATAGCGAATATTACGATTTGTGTACTTCCAAAACTTACGTATGCACATTTGGGACGTTAAACCGTTGAGGGGTTGTTTATTCGTTAAGGGAACCTCCCAGAGTTAAATCCCTGATATGTTCAGTTGGTGACTTGCCACATTAAGTTATCTGGTTCTCCTACATTACCCTTCAGTCACCCACTTCTCCGTTCGTTGTTTTGCTGAGGGAGGCGGCTGCAATTCTTCGTAACACGTCACCTAAGCGCCAATGCGAAAAGGCTTGACAGTGAAAAGCATTCGAATGCACATTCTGTCTTGCGAGGATAGTAACAGTCAGTCGGTTGCCTCCGTGAGTGGCGGTCGTCGTTTGCTTTCACATGTGACAACGTATGTGCGACAGTCTTTCGTCACAGCTTTGAAACCCATCCTATTCTCCTCGATCTTTCGACCGTCCAAAGGCGACGTGTTCCTCGACTGTCTCGGAAGGAGACACTGATGATTTGCGCCTATGTTTGCGTGCATAGAGCGGACTTGCTCTCCATCTACCTCACTCACTCCTACAACTTTCGTCGTGCTTCAATAACAGGAGATGGGCGTGGTTCCGGACTCCACATATAACAGGTTTCATTTTGATGGAATATCGGACCTCAGTCAAGAGATAATGTCATTAAAAACACTTTAAGAGGTTGCGATTGCAGTCCGAACCCCACTTCTGAGAAGAATCGAGTTATCCCGTCATCTGGCAACCGCGCATGCCGCTCAATCTTTATGATGAATGTCTCACTGCCGACCCCTCTCCTTTTCACTGATGGGCTCTTTAAGTCTGTCGACCGACCGAGGATGAGACTAGGTTCAGTGACTGGCCTGGCGGGGCCTTTTACTTACACCGCATGCATTTGCGCAATAGTTTGGAGTTCATGCAAACCCACTACAGTCTGGTGAACGTTTTTAGCGAGCCAACACTTTCTCCTCTTTGATTCAAGGCAACTGCATCTCAACCCATTTAGGACATCTTTGCGTCATCACTTGAACGGCACTAGACGATGCAGTGAATCATTCGGCAGAACTAACACATGAATACCTATACGGTTTTTGGGCGTTGAGAGTTCGCCTAGTTGGACGTGATCGAGATTGCAATGATGTTGTACCGGAGGCTAAGCGCAAGTTGTGTTTTTCAGTTCTACCAGTTTTGATAGATGACCGCTCACCCATCGCACTCTGTTTTTTCACACATCTTGGAACATGTTTGAGAAGTAGAAAGTCTCAGTCATAGAAGCCTGCGTTCGTTTTCTACGGCTGTGATCGTGCCTGCTCTTGCCGATGTCGATTATGCCTCAACAGCGGACTTGGATTGCATCTTCCCTTCCGAGTTTTCAAGGTTCACGAGCCACCTAACCAGATTTTTGGCTTATCTATTTTTCGATGCACGGAGGTGAGCAGTAGCGTCGAATTGTATGAGACTGGGTATGGCTGTTCGAAGACGACTAACAAACCCTCATTGTTTCACGAGCCGGAAATTTCAAGTATGAGGAGTCTGTTGTTTTCACAAAATAGTTAGGTTTCATCCGAGACTATCGGACTAATAGCTTAAATCTAAAGGGCTTTAACATAGCCGACGGCATGCCTGCGAATCGAAAGCACATCTTTACTGACGCAAATGCGTGAGCTTTTTATGGTAAGTTTTCAAACAATCAACGGTTTAATAGGAGCGCGCTCACCGATCGCGCTATGGAACTCACTCGTCCCGTTGGGCCTTGGGACTCTCTCTCTCTCTAGTCCCGCCAGCAACCATACAGCGGTGCATAACCGACAAAGACAAGGGAGACTGGGATGGCCACTTCTGACTTATTAGCCGTCGTCAGCTAGCCATACCCAACCCCGAGGTGTGGAATACCTGGGGTTCGACCCCGCGACCTGTTGGTTGGAAGTCAAACGCCTCCAAACATTGAGCCACAGGCTCGTGGTTCTGCCGGTTGCGATCGAGTATATGCAATGGTAAATATGCGCTCACTGATCGCGCTACGCTACTCAGTCCCCCTTGCCTTTGGCAGTAATGATATTTGGCCTACACTATACGCCTCTGTGCGGCTGCTGGCTGGGTTCAAGATAGGGCACCAAGGCACAGTGGGACGAGTGAGTTCTGCAGCGCGATCTGTGAGGACCCATCTGTCATTATATGTACCCGATCGCAACCGACGGAACCACGAGCCCGTGGCTCAATGGTTAAGGGCGTTGGACTTCTAACCAACAGGTCGCGGAATCGAGCCACTGGTGTTTCACACCTCGGGGTTGGGTATGGCTGACTGACGACGGCTAGTAAGCCAAAAATGGCCATTCCAGTCTCTCTTGTCTTTATCGGTAATGCTGTTTTGTCTACCAGCGTTGTTTCCCTCTGCAGACTTGGGTTCAAGTCAAGTGCTTCTTCTAGGCCTCCAGACGAAACCCACCTTCATTATTTCGTCCCCTGACCAACTCATTATTGTCTTCTTATCTGGGAAAATTTGCGGAATAGGTAGTAATTCAGTTGATCATAAAGTGAAGCAGTTGTGCCAGTTACTCATGTGCTGGTGTGCTCTGCAAGGGCAGAAATTTAGTAAATTTTTCAAGTTCAGGAACTAGAACGACGCTTGTAATGCGAAATCTGGCCGTGCTCAAGCACCACAGATAACTTTGTCTCACTCCCTGTTTATTGCCTGCTCCATGCAGCTGTCTTGGATTCGGTGCATGTAATCTGTGCTAGTGCTGCACTGACCTCGGAAGCAGACTGCGACTGGCAGTCTCGTATTGGATCTTCCGGTGTTTCGAATGTACCACACCTGGATCTGCTGGCACGGCGTTCATTTACATGAGAAAATTGAAATTTCGATTGGAACTTGAGTGTCTTGTTTTTTTCTGACAGCAGTTGTTAACCATCATCGGCCCCGGGAGATGGCAACATGACGGTGGCATGCGTAGACGAACGAATACCTGACCAGCCACTGCGCGGACACGTTTCTCCAGTATGTAAAGAGGGAGGGGGTTAGATGCTGTGCAAGCTCCTCTACCCTAAACGTACAGTAGGTGTGCTAACTCATGGAATGTTGACCGACATTTTGAAATGCGCTTTCGTTCCGAAAAGATAACTTAAGTAGGGTTGTAAAACTACTCATCATGCAGTATAATTCTATAATAATTCAGTTACATCGAGATGCCGGCTTTCGAACGAACTTTTTGCGGTCGCATGTAAAAACCAGACTTTGTAAAAATTGACTGCCTAAGTAGCATGAATTTTTCTCATTGATTTTCGATGCCCTTAATAATTCAATTATATTTCATAGAAAACATGCATAAAAATATTCCTTCTTTTACTCATTCGGCAGAAAATTACTTTTTCTTCCAATTTTACACTTGAAGAACGGGTATAATTCGGTTTTCAAAAACTTTTCCAAGTCCCGAATAACTTTGAACACGACCTGCCGTTGCACTTGCATTCAGGGTTTCCAAACTACAAGCTGTGTTTTTCTTTCGCGTATGAAAAACCATACGTTTCTCTATGGTATTAAGAGGAGATCGTATGGGGTTCATAAAATTTAGCAGTGGATTTGAGCCATATTGTAAATTTAAGAAACCACATTACCAAATGCAGCGACACGATGCTTTATGAACAGGCATTTCACGGTATTGAAAATCCCACAATTTGAAACTTTTTTAAAACCGAATTATACCCTTTCTTCAAGTATAAAATTGGAAGAAGAAAAAGAAGTAATTTTCTACCGAATGGGTAAAAGAATGAACATCTTTGTGCATGTTTTCTATGAAATATAATTACATTTTTAAGGGCATCGAAAATCTATGAGAAAAATTCATGCTACATAAGCAGTCACTTTTTACAGAGTCTGGTTTTTACATGGGACCGCAAAAAGTTCGTTCGAAGGCCGCCATCCCGGGGTAACTGAGTTATTACAGAATTATGCTGCATGCTGACTAATTTCACAACTCTATTCGGAACGAAAACACATTTTAGAATTCCGGTTAACATTTAATGAATTAGCACACCTACTGTGCTCACGCAGAAGTTTCTTTTTCTCCCCTAAGGCAGTGATGGTATCGTCGTTTACGACAGATAGACTATCGAGCCTTTCCTAGTTGTCTTCCTCTGGTCACTACCTTTGATAAAAATCCTTTTCAGCTCTGTTGACCCTCTCACTTCTCAAGGTCGGTATACCGTGTGCGAGGGTCCTCGTCAGGAAATAAATGAGTACGGTGTGATGACAACCTACCAGTACACTGTGTGCCCAATGTCTGCCCCCTACTGCTGTCGGAGTTATGACTACATTGGCGAGCGCTGTTGTCCGGGCGAAATGTGAGTCAGAACTTCTTATTTCGGCTCTTTCATCCAATCCGGTTCTTTACTGACCACTTTATACGATTTGGAGAAAGCAAAGATCACTTTTTTACGAAATGTAGTGCCTGGCCGTTGTCTTCGGATTTTGCATACCGCACGACTATTAAGAGCCGATTTTTGCCGCCCTACTAAAACGACTCGTTCTATATTACGTCCAGATAAGATCCTACGGCTTCTTTTAGGGCATTTAATACTTTTCCTTCCTTAACTGCTACAGAGAGGAACTTCGCGTTCTGAGACAAGAAGTCACTGGTAAACCCTGCTTGCACAAAATTCTTCTTTCTCACGATGCTTGCTTCCACTCCCAACTCATGCAGTAATTAGATTCTATGTCGTAGTTCGCCCACAACGTGCTTCCGCTAACCTCCGTCAATCAATCGTCAAGTGGGATGTTCCCTATTTTCTTGTAACTTCCAAATGTCTCCGGACCTTCCTTTTTAGCGTTTTTTGGGACTGTAGTTATCAGTTGTTGTAGAAATGACCATTCTACTGGCTTGCTTTGTTCTGCCTACCATGTAGCCACTCATCTATTTAGTCAACTACGACTTCGTAAATTGCGCCAATAAGGGCTGTCCTTTTATTTCCTGCAAACCGTAACGCGACTCGAACGGGAAGGTAAAGGGCCTAAGTACTCATCCAAGTCTCGTCCCTTAGGACCACACGGCCGTTAAGCGCATAGTATCTTTTATGGCACAACTCCTTGCAGAGTTATTCTGCTCTGCGGGAAATTTTGCCAACTGACATATTTATTCTCGGTAGGACTTTATTAATTATCAAAATGAAATCAGGATAAAAAGGCGTACTGTGAAAGGCAAGAGCTAGGCTAAGCTGTTCCCTTCGTTCCTCTCCAATTTGCTTATCAAAATTAGTGTTTGGTTGCTAAACTCCACGTGTTCTGTGTTGCTTTGCTTTCGGTCCATGTGCGTCATAGGAGGCAAACTGGTCATTCTAGATGGCGGGGACGGAGCCGCCCAGTTTGTGCTTTTGCCATTTCGTCAGTAGGTCAGGTTTGCATGTTTCTTTGGTTTTCGGGTTATGTCAGGACAGTTGGAAAGGTGGTTAAAACAGGCAGTGCCTCCAGCTATGTTCTGTCAGCTGCCCACTACCCCCTGACCCCATGAGTAAGCACACGGTAGGGCACACCTCGACCAGAAAGTGACAGTCTTACCTCCATTCAAACGCCGACCCCTAAATCACTGCCTACGTCGTCCGTGCGACACCCTGTCCACAATGAGCCCCTTAAACAATCTGTCACTGCCTCTATGGTTGAAAATACGGTTCGTTCGTACAAAGTATTCTCCTGAGCATCATTCGCGTTCCTCTGATAGTGAAAAAAGACAGTAATTAGCTTCTTTATTTTTCGTTTTTCTGCATTTAGGCGCGGCTTTCAGCCAGCCTTCACCATGGCTTCCGTCTTCGGGGGGCCTTTGAATGATTGCGCTCTTCTGTGCCCTCGTATATTTCTGCTGTTTTCGGCGAAAGCGGCATAATTGTAGTTCTTCAGTTCGTGCCACTGGGACTGTACTGGCCCCCATGGATGACGATCCTCCCGTCCTTCCTGTCCCCTTCTCCAAGCCGACCATCCCGGTCAGTGAACCCCTCTGCTTTTTTTTCATATTTGTTCAATCCTCCAGACCTCGGACCTGCCTCGGCCGAGCTGTTTTTTGACTTCACGAGCCAAAAATCTCATAGACATGTGACGAAGTGAATTTTGCAAGTTTCATGAGAAATAATAGTACATTTGTGATATGTTTAACTCTTTAGCGTCGTCATTTTACAGTGGGAATTTCCCTGTGACTAGAAAGGGTATGCTGTTCTATTGTCT
>CACRXP010000024.1:2030316-2057674 GCA_902702965.1 Spirometra erinaceieuropaei
TGCCTGTAAATTTGCTTCATCGTCCTCGTTGCGGATGACGGTCCAAAGCTTTATATTGTCAGAAAACATGGCAATCTTGCAGTTCAATCCATGGATACAGTCACCAATATAGATGAAGAAGAGGATAGGGCCAAGAACGGAGCCCTGAGGTACTCCGCTCGTAACCGTCACCTCTGCCGATTGCTGGCCACCAAGACGAACAGTCTGGGACCGACCGACCAAAAAGTTTTCAATCCACTTTAAAAGCCTGCCTCTTACCCCTATGCGGCTGAGCTTGTATAGGAGACGTTGGTGTGGCACGCTGTCAAAGGTCTTATTGAAGTCTATGTAAACCACATGCACAACGTTTCCTTCATCAATCGCTCGGGTCCACTGTTCAAGACAGTAGATTAAATTGGTCAAGCAGGACCTCCCTCTGCGGAAACCATGCTGTGCATCGCACAGAAGATGATTTTGCTCTGAAAACCGCATCAGTTCGCGTTTGATAATTCGCTCCATAACTTTGCAGCATATGGAGGTGAGGCTTACTGGTCAGTAGTTGTTTGCGGAAGCGCGACTGCCATTTTTATGAATCGGTGAAATCCACGCAGTCTTCCACTCAGGAGGCAGTCTGCCTGCATCAAGATAGGCTTGGAAGAGGACGCTCAGAGGTTCTGCCAATTCTGTGGCTAGTTTCTTCAACACCTTTGCCGGTATTTCGTCAGGACCGGGGCGATGTCCCTTCTTTTAGCTTCAGTAATTCCTGTTGAACAATAGGTTTTGTGAGAACCACTGAGTCAATTTTCGGGACATTGTCCACATTTCAGTGATCAGTGGGTACAGCGACTTCTTTCGTAAAAACCGACTGAAAGAACCTGGACAGATGCTCAGCCTTTTCGTCGTCCTTGTAAAGTTCAACGCCATCATCAGTTTTTAGCAAAGGGATGGGATCTCTGTTGCGGGTACTTTGTCTTATGTAGTTGAAGAAAAGCTTTGATTTTTCTCCTGCACAGTTTAAAAGGTTACCCTCGAAGTGTTGGCGGGCTTTTTAAACAAGGCACTTTACCCTATTCCGCTGAGCCTTGTACCTATTTCTTGATTCAGTTGTCTTGACCCTAAGGTATGCTTTCCACAGCTTTTGCTTACGGTTTTCTTCAATTTTTGGTGAACCCTTTAGCCATCGGGGCCTGTTGGTGATTTTATTTTTCGACATAGGACAGTATATGGTGATAAGTTCATTCAGTACGGCCTGAAGATATAACCAGTCCTTGAGGACACACCCCGTTAATGCTGCTTTCCAGTCTCTACGACGCATGTCGAGACGCATTTGGTTGAAGTCACCACGCCATATGTTGCGTCTAATCACGATACTTTGATCGGGTACAGAGAAGAGAGAATACTCCCACTGTAGGACTACATGGTCGCTTTTTCCGAGAGGGGGTAGACAGTTTACAACATCAACGATTTCCGGTGCCTTTGTCAATACAAGGTCTAGGCAGTTAGCTAGTTGTTCTTCACGCAGTCTGGTTGGGGATAAGACGTGTTGTGTTAGATGCGATCTTTGCACAGATTTTAGGAGGCGGCGATCAAAGTGAAATTCTGGGCCTGGGGCCGAAGTCAGATTCCAGTCGATATTCGGACCGTTAAAGTCGTCCATAATCATGACATTGGGTCGGATCGAAATCGCTTCTAATTCCTCTAGCAGACTACCCTGCCAGCGCTAGCCCCGCCTGGCCCCCTCAATAATGGCGGGGCTAGAGGGGGCCATGAGGGGGCTCGGCGGGGCTGTGGAGGGGGCTGTGGCGGGGCATGCAACGCGATAGCCCCGCCAGCGAAAAGAAATGCGCAGAGGACGCCACATCCCCGCCCACTTTTGGCACCACTTTAAAATATCGTCCTGTATAACGAGTCCCCTGAGGCGCAGTGCCTCATTGTTCCCACAGGTTACACGTCGGAACCCACCCTGCGTACGTAGTTCACTACGGTATTATATAGTACTCGAATTGACCCTGCCGTACACGTGCCCACTAATCGGCAGCCAATATCAAATACACGCGACGCAAATTCATGTGAATGACTTATTTATTGTATAAACGAAAAAGGAATTGGAAAATATGTACAATCATAATAAATGTCAGTGCCAGTATATACATGGACTTCAACATATGTTATGCCATTCAGTTGTGCGTCCCAGAAGTCTCCGCTTCAGTGATAGCCGGAGTAATTACGCTTCATAATTGCTTTGGACATTCAGTAAAAAACGATAAACAATTTGTATAAGTGGACTACGAGCATCAAGGCCAAATACTACATACAGAGACATACAACTCGACTACTTGAACTGGCTGGTGAGTAGATACCTAAACAATTAGCATGTTCTGTAACCTGATCGGTGAGCGCCCATCTGCCATAATTGATATTCCCGATCACAACCGACAGGACAGCGGGCCCGTGGCTCAATGGTAGAGCGTTCAACTCCATGACCAAAGATCCCGGGTTCGAATCTCAAGTGATCCACACTTGGGGTTGGGTATGACTGGCTGATGACGGCTAGTAAGCCAGAAATGGGCATTCCGGTCTCCCTTGTCTTTGTTGGTATCATCTCATCAATATTGTGTCCATCAGGTGGGGCTACATAATCACCTCTCACCATATAATAGGCAGCTCTCGATATTAACCCTGCCCCAGTCATATAGTTTATCTCTACCGAATAGAGGTCCTGACTCACGTTCGACGCCCAAGCACCATCCATCTATATGGTCGAAAATCGGAAAAGGGTCAGCTGGAGTGCGAACAAGATGCGCAAAACAAGGAAAAAATTACCAGTAACAAAGACGTTCATTTCTTGTCTTACCCTTGCGAACTGTTTCAAAAGCGTTTCATGAAATAAAAACAAACAGAAATTTAAACCAATTGACGAGTTTGTCGACCTTGAGCCGATCGACTTTTTCCCCCCTCGCCGGCTCAGCCTTTTTAAGGATGTTGGGCAGGTTTGACAACTGCTTACCTTATCAGTCATCACCTAGATGATTGGTGGGTGAGCCCCTGGGTGCGTGCTTAGGTCTAGTGGCTTCCTTACTCCCCGCTAGGTGAGTTCTTCATCAAGTCCGTGGGCAACCACGAGACCAGAAACTTCAGTATTCAGAAACGCTAAGACAAACATTACACTCTGACAGAAATCAACCCTAGTCTCACAAAGTTAACTGCGTCTACGCTCTACTCGAAAGACCTAAGGTGCATTGCTGTACACCAGCCGACTCAAAATAGCAGCCTGCAACGCACATTCGAATAGACTGGGTCATACTTGTGACCTTCAAAGTGCGACAGTCTAAAGCAGAGATAGCTCAAGGATGGCAACAGGCATTCAGACATTTCAACGTCTTAAAAAGCCCTATGGCCTTACCAACACAAAGACAAAGCCAAGGCGATAACGATAAATTTAATAAAACCGACCCAACAGCGATCCAGGTGTCTAATCCGCCAAAAAACCATCAGATGCCGAGGGAACGAAGAGGATCAATCGACTCAAGGTCGACTAGCTAGACGAGTCATTTGAATTTCTGGTCGAGTTTGTGTATTTAGTGCTTTGACAGTGGTGGACTGACCATATATAATGAATCTGTTTTGACGTGCTATCTCTCTTTTTTAAGTCAACTGATTTGGTGTGCGAGCGTCAGAGCTCAGTAATTTCCGGGTTACTTTGTCTTGTCCATTTGACTTGCTAGGTTTTTTTCCAGACTGCGTGTAGAAACGCCTGAGCGTACGCGTTCCGTAAAATGTCAACGGAAATTCCGAAATGCGGTCTCGTAAATGCGGTTTTTATGCAAAACTAATCAACGCGCAGCATAATTTTATAATACTTCAGCTACCTCAGGATGCCGAATTTCGAACGAACTTCTTTTCGGCTGCATGCATACTCTGTAAAAAATGACTATTTATGTGGCATGCATTTTTCGCCCTGATTTTCGATGCCCCTAAAAATTTAATTATATTTCATGGAAAACATGCATAAACATATTCACTCTTTTACTCATTCGGTAGAAAATGCCCTCTTATTCCAATTTTATACTCGAAGGAATAGAACAATTCGGTTTTCAAAAACTTTTCTAATTCCCGAATTATTTTAAACCCGACCTGCTGTCGTACTTGCATTCAGGGTCTCCAAACTACAAGTTCTATATTTTCCGCGTACGGAAAACCGTACATTTCTGTGCGGTATTGAGGGAAGATCATATGGGTTTCATAAAATTTAGCAGTAGATCTGAGCCATTTTGAAAACTTAACAAGCCACATTAGCGAATGCAGAGAGACGATGTTTTATGAATGAGCATTTAGGGGTATTAAAAAAACCTCATAAATAGAAACCTTTAGAAAACCGAATTATCTCCTATCTTCGAGTATAAAATAGAAAGAAGACGTAGTTTTCTACCAAATGAGCAAAAAGAATGAATATTTTTATGCATATTTTCTATGACATATAGGTGAATATGTAAGGGCATCGAAAATCAATGAGAAAAACTCATGCTACTTGTGTAGTCATTTTTACGGAGTGTGGATTTTGCATGCAGCCAGAAGGAAGTTCGTTCGAAAGCCGGCATCCCGAGGTAACTGAATTATTATAGAATTATACTGTAAGATGATTAGTTTTACAAACCTACTTTATTCACTTTGACCCAACTGTGAAAAACTCGCTGCCTCGGTGGGATTCGAACCCACGACAGCAAGGGGAAGGCATTGAATACAGCCAACACTCTAACCATCTGAGCTACGAGACCCCACCTGACGACGCGAATTTAATCACATTTGGGTCAAGTTTACCCACCCAATCTACTGCAACGTCTGAAATCTACCAAATCTGATACAGTAAACTGACTGTTCAAGCAAGATTTCCTTAGTAATACATCTAGAATCCACTAGATGATTACTAGGCTCACGTGATTCAGAAGTGTTCCGGATGTGTTTTGGCAGATTTCACGGTTGTCACAGATTTTCAAATTTGGACCAAGTTGAATTATTTAAAATCTGCTAAAACACCTCTGAAATCTACCTAATTAATCTTTTCGAAACGAAAGCGCATTTCGGAATTTCGGTTGACGTTTCATGAGTTAGGTCACCTGCTGTAACTGGCGGCACAGTACTTAATACTCACGGCAATGCTGAAATAACCGGTTAGACAGTAACGGCACTGATGTGGTAACTGATTGTCAACGTAACCTAACAGATGAAATGTGTCGAAATTTACGATTGATTACTAATCACTCACAGACTGACACCAATGCATGGACCCACTATTTATGTTAATAAAGATCAACGTTAAGGAAGCTAAAAGCAAAGTAAATGTTCAAGGTAATATTACGTTGTGTAGAAATACCGGTTTTTTCAGTAAAGCGGAAAATTCTGAGAATGTCAGAAATGAATTGTGTATGCTTCAGTTTCCGATGTACAGAAAGCCTGTGCATGCCAAAAACTGGAAATGTATGACAGTGTAAATAGAATAATGTTTGGCAATGGTCATCTGACGGATTTTACAGGGAAAACATCTTTTAAGAATATTTCCATGTTACAATTGAACAGTCAAGTTGGCGAACGCACGTTTTCGGTAATTCTTTCTCAGGCCAATACAATTACATGAACGAAAGAAAATGTACAAAATCAACAGTGTTTATAGATGCCTCAAGGGCTATTAAGTCACTAACACTCATCATCCCCACGCCGCCCGCATGAGAAGGTCGGCGGGTGTTAGTCGTCAGAGCTAGGGGAGGGGGGTAAGAGAGTCTTCGAGTAATGTTCTTGGGTTGAGTACACGGAGTACCCATAATCGTGATTAGGGATTTGAGGCGGCATGGCTTCATCCCTTGGGGTTGGCGTCGGCCACGGCAGCGAAAGTGCTTGTGTCAGAGTTTTCTGACAGCATAACACCGGATTCACTAACTGTATCGCTACTGCCTCGGCCGTTGCTAGTATCCGTTGACGTAGGTCTTTAGAGAAGCATGTTGGCGTCCGGTAGACAACCTGACATGCTTTCTTGGCATCGACTCGGTGGTTCGTATCGATTAAATGCGTTAGAATAGAACTCGGAATCGACCGGGTCTCACCTCTGTCTAGCCAGGCGGGCATATGTTCACGCACCCTCTTTACCAGGCGTCTCGTTGTGCGGCCGATGTATCCTGCTCCACAGGAGCAAGTGAATTAATAAATGCACATTGATATGGCCTCCAACGGTAGTCTGTCTTTACGTCCCAAACGTAGGAGGGGAGAGTTTTTGAAGCATACGCGTAAATTCGCCGCAGGGAATGCCCTCGTGATAGCTGTAGTTAAGCGCCGTCGGACTAGTTCGTTCTCTGTGTCTCCTCTAAAAGGCAATCTTATGAATACATCTTTTTTTTTCTTTTCCGCAGTAGCAACGGTGGGCTTTTCAACGCGTTCCCCAATATTTCGGAGAGTCAATGCAGCTTCCGTCGTCATCGTGGGACCACGGATATGATCTTCGCCGCCCGTCAACTTCAGGAGAAGTGCCAGGAGATGCGGACCCATTTATACTCTACTTTCGTGGACCTGACGAAAGCCTTCGACACGGTGACTCGTGAAGGACTGTGGACGATCGTACAGAAATTCGGCTGTCCGGAACGATTCACTCAGATGGTGCGTCAGCTGCACGACGGTATGATGGCGCGAGTCACGGTCAACGGAGCTGTCTCAGAGGCATTCGCAGTGACCAAAGGAGTGAAGCATGGATGCGTGCTGGTGCCTACCCTCTTCAGTCTTATGTTCTCTGCCATGCTGATGGACGTCTACCGCGTTGAACGTCCTGTGATCCACATCGCCTACAGGACGGACGGTCATCTCCTAAATCACGAGTTCCCGCCGCCAAGGAGGCCAAATGCGTCGATACAAGGACACCCTGAAGACCTCCCTGAAACGTCGGCAGATTAACCCGACCGATTGGGAAGACGTCACTCGAGGACCGACTGACCTGAAGGAGAACAGTGAAGACAGGCGGAACGATCTAAGAGGCAAACCGCATTGCCGCCACGAAAGTCAAACAATAAGCACGCAAATCTCAGTTTTGTCCACCTCGCGACGCCAACGCGTAACCGCCCTCAACGTGTCCACGGTGTCAGCGGACATTCCAGGCGCCAATGGGACTTGTTGGACACCTTCGGACCAGCTTCAGTTTCAGCTCCATTGTCTCTCCGTCCACCTCTCCCTCGAAATCTACGCCGTCAACTAACTCTGAACGCCATCCCGAACAACCACTGCCATTCTCCTCCTCCTCCTCCTCCCTCACTGCCTCAAGGTCTGCCGTTGTGGAGTCTGCCACGCACATCAACATGACACACAGTCCTGACACGCCAACAAACACCAACATCAACACCGTCCACCATAAGCACCCAAAGGCCACCTCCTGCACAAGTGGGAGTGTCTTGACTCCGTCTCCACGCGGTTCCAGCTGCATGTGTGACTCGAGCCTGAGAGTATCCCGGCGCGGCAAGTGCCAGAGCTTGGAAGGCTGTGGACTGACACCCCAACTCAGTCCACGCAGTCTGTTCAGTGGTGTGTGTGTGTTGTGTGGAGTGGTGGACTGGTGGGTCGGGAGTCAGGCTGGAACACTCCTAAACGTGACGTATGGCACTCTCACGCAAGTGAGAGACAAGCCGCTCAACCCCCGTTGTGTGAAATCCTGGTGCTTGTGTATGGGGGGCCAGGTCGTGCTGTGGCGCGCGCAGGCATGGTCAGTCGACCATGTCAGCCACCGCGCCCATTCCCCACTCCAGTCTGCTGACCGGTTCGGACATCGACTGGGGTCTGGGAATGGGAAGGGAGAGTGAGGTCGACCACTCAGTGCATTTTCCTAACTATAAACAATTTGACGCGCATGGAGCTATCACGATGCGCTAAAAGCCGTGGCTTAGAATGTTGCCAACTGGCGGTATCACTTGGACCTCGCAGTCGGCCCAGTGTTGTGTGTGCTGCTGCTGTGGAGTGGCCGGCTGGTGGTCCAAGATTGTGGCTGCAATGGCTCTTTCTTTATGTGGCCTTTATGGCATTCCTACTCCGTGGGCTCCGAGCCGGGTTTGGCGGCACGCCTAGGTGCGGCCCTGGTCGGTCAGTCTCCACTCTTTTGTCATTGTTGGTCATAATCCTGGTCAAGTGTGTGTTGCGGACCAGAGGGTGTTGGCGGCACGCCTAGGTGCGGGTCTGGCCGTGCCAGCCATCTGCGCCCTTCCCCCGCCTCCGGCCTTCTTGATTCTGTCTTTACACCGGGTCCAGGTGGGGAGTGGGGAAGAGCGAATGCGGTAGATGCTGCGTCAGTCTACTATCACTTTAAACTAATTCATGCGCAAGTCACCGTCCCTGCTGTACCTTGCTGTACAGTACACGGTGGACATTGTCGAACTCGACCGTCGAACTCTCGTGTGCCTGTGCATGTGCTGTGACTGACTAGCCGACTGTGTGTCAGGCTCAATGGTTCCTTCTTAATGTGGCTTCCATGCTCCACTTACGAATGTGAGATAAGACGAGAATACCCGGATGCCCAGGGCGTGGTGTAGGCCGTGGAAGCTCAAATCGACAGCATAGGGGCCACACAACTACGTGGACTGTCAAATTCCGTTTTAGTTCTCTCAGCCTCTCGGTCAAAAAGCAGAACGAGGAAGCACCGAAAAAGACAATGAGGGCTGTGGAGGCTATTTGTCAACGTATGTCGCCCAGTCCCAAGCCCCAGATGCAGGTGTCGGATTCGGATCAAGATTTAATCGGCAGTTATTATCGAAGACTGTGTTGTTGGCTAACAAGACTGTCTAAACTTAGCCAGGAGCTCAAAAAAGGCAAAACCCATACTCCGTCTCGCAGTTAGGCTAGATCGGTGGGCGTCTCCTTATAGCACTGTCCCATAAAAAGTTTTGCACCAATAGGAGACGACTTAATATAAGGAGGCCCGCTCAGACTGCTTTCGTGCCGACCAGAACACATCAGTTTACTATGAACAAGTCAACCTGGTCTTCAGGTAAGCTTTAGAGCAGAATTCCATACGACTCGGTCGTTGGTGACGCATGTTTGGCCACAGTCCGCTCCGACGTCCAGCTGGAACAAGTCAAGTCTTCGAGAGAAGCGGGGGACAGGGTTTAATAACGACCGCTAGCTATACATATTTTTGCATCGAATAACTTACACTCCACCAACATAACTTGCCTCCACGTATACTTTGGGCTAGTGTGACTTTGAAATTATTCAAATGCCAACTCTAAATCGCATCCTAGGCGTGCGCGCCCTCAGCTCCACTGACAGTCAATCACAGGCGGTCATAGACCCCGGAAGCATCCAGTAAACTCACTAAGCTGACGCAGTCCGACTTTCACGTGAGATTGTCATTGGGGGCCACATCACCCGTCAGTCTCACGTTGTGGGTCGAGGTCGCCATCGGGCTTCTGTACAGAACAAACGCCTCCTGTATGTCTTTCGCCCGATAGCCAGGTGGCTGGGGTACACCCACTAACCTTTGTCGCAAAAGCACTTCGAAACACGTCGGATTTCGTATTGGACAGTGAGACCAACTTGCAACAACCTCACTTCATCTTACCTTACCTGGCATGCGCCAACATCATCATGCCTATCATGCAGCGGTGGTAAGTCACAACACGACGCACACAGAAACAGGACCGAAATAAGCCGGATCTCACATCGGAGAGAGTCGGCGAGAAACGAGAAAGCCCACCATTCCCCTCCAGCTGTTCGGACGGGGTAACCAGAGCAGCAGCGGGAAGGCATGTGCCTTCGCTATACACCCAGAGAGAAGTCGAAAGCTAGCTGAGCGCAGCAGACTATTCGGACTGGGAAGCTGTCCCCAAATGGGACTAAATATCTTATAAAAGTTTTTGCTAAGTGGCAGAGATAAACAAAGGCAAAAAATTTGGCCTTCACAAACAGATTAGTACAAAGTTGTTATAAAATTATGATCAAAGTAGAAGGCAACCAGAAAAAAGCTGCACTAGGACGCAGGTGGGATTATGACAGGAGGCTCAGGAGGAAAAGCACAACTGCACAGTTGTCAGAGAGTATGCTTAAGTTGGATCTCTAGTGTCCATGATCAGATTTATAACGTACTCCAACGCACACGTGGTGACCGGATCCAGCTCCTTGTATTCGATACGATCGGCTTCAGGGTCAGACCCGTCACGGGCGTCAGTCGCGGAGGGCTTGACCGGCGGCTGCGTTTTGGGGAACCTCGGCGGAACCGAGGGAGGCCTTTTCGTTTTCTTCTGGGGCAGCTGCTTCGAGAAATAGAGATTTTGGACGTCCAGGTAGTGGAGCACAGGGGTGCTGGAATCGGGGGACGTTGATGTCGGTTTAGCGTCTGGACTCGTCTTTACGAACGGAAGAGAAGTGAACGCAATAGAGAAAAAGCGTAAATTTATAAGTTAGAATCTGCCATCAAAAGAGAGATGGCCACGTCGCGTAATTTGCAAGACATTGATACAAAACGCGACAATAAATAAAGAAATCCCATTAGTGCGGAGTGAAGAATAAAACAGAAAATGCCTTGAAGGCACCGTTATTGGAGACGGTTACAAAGGGGGGGGGATAGAAAACAGTGAAACCAACAATGTCACCGGTAGATTTCTCTTATTATTCACACGTTTTACTCGCACCTCGTTCTCCTGTCCTGGTGTGAATTCATTGAGGGCAAACATACAGCAAATAGGCTGCCTCATAAAATGTTAACCGGAATTCTGAAATGTGTTTTCAATTTGAAAATATTCCTTAAGTAGGGTCGTAAGACTAACTGTTGTGCAGCATAATCACAAGATATTTTTGTTACGTCAGGATATCGACTTTTAAAGGACCTTCTTTCCGGCCGCTTGCAAAGACTACACTATAAAAAATGACTATTTAAATTACGTTAATTTTACCACTGATTTTCGATGCCCTCATACATCCAAGCATGTCTTATAGAACAGACAAAAAAAATACTTTTTTGCATTCAGTTAGAACATCACGCACTTTTCAAATTCTATACCCGAGGAAAGGGGATGATTCGCTTTTGAAAGGCCTCAATTCCCGAATAATTTTAACCTAATCTGCCGTTGGATTTGTATTCCGAGTTTCCAGACTACAAGCTCTATATGTTCCCTGTAAGGAAAATCACACATTCATATATGTCATTAAGATGTCGTCATAAAGCGTTCGTAAAGTTTTGCAGTGGATGCGGACCAGCACTAATAAATGGACGGACACGATGCTTTACGGGTAGGTATTTCACGGCCTTAAAAAATCTCTTGATTGGAAGCTTTTCTAAAAGCGAAAAATACCCATTCCGCAAGTATAAAAATTGAAAATGTAAGTTGATACCAACTGAGCACAAGAATATTTCCGCACTAAGACATATTCGAATGTATAAGGACATCGAAAATCAATAGGACAGATTCATACTACCTGATTAGTCGTGCGTACAGTATAGTTTTTGCAAGCGCCTGAAAAGAAGCTCGTGCAGAGGCCACCATCCTGACGTGACGGATGCATAAATATGAATTTTCTGCTGAGGTAAACCCTGGCTAACTCCAAAGTCTGGAAAGGGTCAAACAGGGGTTGGTACGTAGGTCTTAACTCCAAGTCCGTTCAATAACTTGAGCAAGCCTTGATGACACCAACACGCCAGCATGAGCAATACTAATGGCGTATGACCTTGCAGAAAGCACGTTACCGGCTAGAATCCCAGATAAGCGTGTTTCGCTGATTGTATGACACAACTATGAAGCGTTCGGCTCATCAGCGTTCCATGTGTGCATTCGGACTAAACCTAGAAAACTGTATTAAAAAGGATTAACTCCAAGTTGGCGCATAAATTTCCAACAAGAGCAAAAAGAACGGACATTGCAAAATTGGTGCCTGCGCCGGAAGGCCCTTTGGGGGACTCGTTGGCGAAACGAACCCCACGCAGTTGCGTCATGCAGCGGCACATGATTGGCGGGACACGCGTGTCTGAGCTCTTAGCTAGTATCTTTGCTGTCAGTACGGGGAATCGTACAGTGTTTGCATACTACTGACTGCCTGATGACAGCTTATGAATATTGCACGGCCATATTGTTGAAGTTGATAGATTTCGGTCCAAATACTCCAATCAACTTTCGGACTAGGCCTAAAAGACATTATTCCGAAGAATTAGCTCAAAATTGCACATTAAGCCCCAAGAAGATTAGAAAGCTGACGTAAACAATGCTTTTTAACTGGAAAGACGCTGCATAAAACCCGCTTTGGAAGCGCGATTGTTTGGCTTGGAATGCGATCTTCGTTTCAGGCAGCGATATACAACAGGCGATGCATCTTTTGAAACGTTTGACTGAAATTCTGTAAAATGGTCTCACCTACGAGTATTTAAGACAGGTTGTTATATTGGTTGGCATCCAGTCACGTCAAAATATGGGCTTTTGAATGCGCGTTTCTGACCGCCTGCAAAATTCACACACACCAAAGGATGACTACGTAATTAGCATGGACATCTTTCACTGACTAACGATGTCCTTATAAATCCAAATATACTTTATAGAAAGCAGACACAGAATACCCTTTCCTGTATTCATTTTGTAGTACATTACGTCTTCTTCAATTTTATGCTTGAAGAAAAAACATTTTCAATCACGAGACTGTTTAAGACTGTGAAATGTCTATTCTAGTAGCGTAGTTTCTTTACGCTTATTAATACTCCTTACGGAAGTACACGGCGTGGGTCCATACTCACCGGAAAATTTTACGGGTCCTACATGGTGTCTTATCAATAGCATAGAACAATGGTTGGTTCTTCTGAAATGGAAAGTGTACAGTTTGTGGTCTGGAAACCCAAAAGGCAACTGTAACGGCAAGTCGGGCACAAAATTATATTGGAACTGAGGAACTTTCTTAAAACTGCAAGATACCATTTATTTGAGATGATTTGAAAAAGACGTAATTTACCAAAAAGTGAGTATAAGAAATGATATTTCTGTGCATATTTTTATGACACATGTTTGAATTTAAAGGGCACCGAAAATAGATGGGAAGAAATCGTACTATTTAAGCAGTCATTTTGGAGTCTTTGATTTGCGCAGACGACCGGGGGGACTAGCAGTCAAAAGTCGGAATCCTGGCGTGACTTGAATTCCCCCGAATTATGCTTCATGATAATCAATATTACGACGCGGAATAAACACGAACGTTGTTGGAACGGAGGAGACATGGGCGAGGGAATTGAAGACATAAGGTTTCTTCAATTATACGGCAATTTATGCATCGGTAGTCGTAATTTGAAGACCTACTTCGTTTAAGAAGCAGAAATGGGGTTAAAACAATTTAGACGTAATCCAAGAAGGCTCCGCCAATTAATTGTTGCTGGGCATGAATCGATTAACAGCTAAAAGTGTAAATCGTTTGGGAGAAAGGCTAACTTTGGTTTCCTTATGGACTGGTGGGTGGTGATCATGGGAGGATGCGTCGTCATCGGCGATCGGGTTGGCGACGGCTGCGATGTCTACTCCGCCGTTCAAACCTGAAGAGGGAGTGACTGGATTTTCGGGCACTGAGGGTGGGGAATTGCCAGCACTGGTGGATTTGCACAAATCCTCATTTTCCTCTTCTTCCTTCTCACTGGAATCTTCGTCATCAGAGTAATTGGATTCATCTGAACCACCCTCGGCAGCTCGCTTCGACCGCGTTGGCAGGATTGACTCACTACAATTACGAAACGCTTGTTACTGAAGACGAAACAGTAGCAAAACGGAATCCACCTTAATAAGTACCACCTATGGCGTCCAAGGTTGGAGCTAACCAACAACGGTGCTGAAAACGGTGGTGACCTTCCACAAATGGCTGTTCAACGCGCAACCACCTAGCCACCGATCCACAACGTAGTTCCGGTAATAAAAATTAGGGCGGTACCCATCGGCACCTTAAGCTTGAAAAATAAGAATGTTAGTATCCAGATCAAGAGAGTGGGACGAATTTCGTGACGCATCCTTTGTCGTTATTTTTCCATTAAACACACAGCGTACGTACAGGGGGCACAATATTCACGGTTTTCCTTGGTCAGAACACGAAAGGAAGGAAACAAGTAGCCTGTGTGTGGTCGCTATGACAAAGAGCAAAAGACAAAAAAGACGAAAGAAAGCAAACTGAGCACAATCAGGCGACCAAGATACGACAAACCTTGGATTTATTCGGTGCAAGGGAGAAAAAGAAGCCAGCTGAATGCGTCCAAGGTTTGCAAACCCAGACACGTAAGGGTCTTTGTATGATAATTCATTCTGCCGCAAGATAAAATAAATTTTGCCAAGTTTTTTTCACATAGAAGGACAGTCACCGGTATCTCATGTTAACACATTCCTAAATCCAATGAGACGCTGCGAGTGAACTCCTAAGGAGACGCCTTGATCAAGCTGTCTCTCGAACTTTCCCAGCAGCAATGGTTCGAATATATTTCTCTACTAACCCCATTTTACGCGGAGATGGTAAGCACAAGCTGCCACCGCAGACCACCTCAATTTGCATATATTCCTTCACTTGCTCCTGTGGAGCAGGTTATGTTAGTCGCACAAGTCGGCGCTTATCCAAGAGAATACGGGAACATCTCCCGGCATGGCTGGGAAAAGGCGAAACGACGGGCATAAACAGCGTCATTCTCGTGCATATTACCGATTCCGTACATCGTGTGGACCCCAACGAAGCTTCTCGTGTGATTTGTAGGGTCCCATAGAGCTAGCCTAAGCTACTAGGTCGGTGCCTGTTAACGACAGCAGAAGCGGCCGCCATGAGGTTACGAAAGTCAATCTTATGCGCACAGAAGAGCCACGTTCAAGCTCCGCGCCTACAGTAGTCAAAGGTCGACTAACGCTGCAACGCCCCGCGCACTTCCGCTCTCACCCCGTCCCTGACACTGACTGCTATTATGTCCCACCCCCATTCCCCACATTCCCACACCCCGCCTGTATTTTAAGGTGAACTTTAATCGATTTCTCTTATCGCTGACATGTTTTACTTCTACCCCGTCCCCATATAATCGTACTGGCACGACGATTTAAGTATGCTGGCCACCCCGTCTTCTGATTACTGATATGGGAATTTTCGCAAATCTAAACCATTCCTAATTCTCAAAAGGATCTGCACCGTTGCGTTAGTGCCCAAATGGCCGTACAAGGATGCGGCAGGCAGGTGGGGCGCGACTGCCGAGATGCCAGTAATTGCTCATACTCACGTGGCCAGGTGACCAGACTCGGGCTTGCCACTGTTCAGATCAGATCAGATTTATTAAGTGAAAGATAGGCGAGCGGCTTTGAACTTCCTTTTGGTTACAATAACGTCATAAAAAAACAATGTGTAAGGCAAGTGTGAAAAAAATTAGGTAAGTAATTACATACAACACGCATTGGTCACTGGTATGAATTTGTGTATGAATGTCTTCTATGTCAAAATTGTACAATATCCAGTACGGCAATGAATGGATCAAGTAATATCAAAGCAAGAGCATATGTGGCGGTCAGGAGATAGCGAAAATTATAAAACGTAATGTTACTAAAATATAGGGAGTAGCATGCTTTGTAACATAAAAGGTTGGATGGGGCGGGTGGCACAGGGTGGGGGGGGGAATTCGTTAGTTTCTGATGCTGTAGAGGTACATATCCATGTACTGGTCAAGATTTCTCTTAAATGAGTCCACGGATGAGGACATGACGACGTCCACAGGCAGGGCGTTCCATGTCTTTACCACTCTGTGGCTAAAGAAGGATCTCCTTGCGTCCAGTCTCGCTCCTGTCACACGTAGTTTCAGAGGGTGTCCTCTCAAGCTAGTAGTGGTGGCCAGCTCAAAGAAGTCATCGAATGCGAGGCAGCAGTCCTGATCCCGTAATATTCTAAACGTTTGAATTAAGTCGCCATGGAGTTGTCTGTAGTCCAGGGGAAAGAGGTTAAGATTTGACAGTCTAGTTTCGTAAGATAGGTTTTGATGAACTCTGACAAGCTTGGTCGCCTGTCGTTTTTACTTTTTCGAGGGTGGTACGATCCTTAACAGTCCAGGGTCTCCAGGCCTGAATGGCAAATTCTAACTGTGGGCGCACAAACATCCCGAAGACCATGCGAAAGCACTCTTTGTCGAACTTGGCAAATGCCCGCTTAATGAGATATAAGCTGGACATTGCGGACTTCGCTGCTTTCAAGCAGTGGAATGATGGCTTTAGTGAAGATGTTATCCACACCCCTTGGTCTTTCTGAACCTCTACCAATGGCAGCGGTGTGTGATTTAGATAGCACGTCAGCCGTTTCACAGATCTGGTTCTGCCAATCCTCAGAATGTTGCATATGGTAACATTAAATGGGAGGAGCCAGTGGCCTGACCATTTTTCGAGTCGGTCTAGGTTTGCCTGTAAATTTGCTTCATCGTCCTCGTTGCGGATGACGGTCAAAAGCTTTATATCGTCAGCAAACATGGCAATCTTGCAGTTCAGTCCATGGATACAGTCATCAATATAGATGAGGAAGATGATAGGGCCAAGAACGGAGCCCTGAGGTACTCCGCTCGTAACCGTTACATCTGCCGAGTGCTGGCCACCAAGACGAACAGTCTGGGACCGACCGACCAAAAAGTTTTCAATCCACTTCAAAGGCTTGCCTCTTACCCCTATGCGGCTGAGCTTGTATAGGAGACGTTGGTGTGGCGCGCTGTCAAGGGCCTTCTTGAAGTCTATGTAGGCCACATGCACAACGTTTCCTTCATCAATCGCTCGGGTCTACTGTTCAAGACAGTAGATTAAATAGGTCACACAGGACCTCCCTCTGCGGAAACCATGCTGTGCATCACACAGAAGATGATTTTGCTCTAAAAACCGCATCAGTTCGCGTTTGACAATTCGCTTCATAACTTTGCAGCATATGGAGGTGAGGCTTACTGGTCAGTAGTTGTTTGCGGAAGCGCGACTGCCATTTTTATGAATCGGTGAAATCCACGCAGTCTTCCACTCAGGAGGCAGTCTGCCTGCATCAAGAGCGGCTTGGAAGAGGACGCTCAGAGGTTCTGCCAATTCTGTGGCTAATTCCTTCAACATTTTTGCCGGTATTTCGTCAGGACCGGGCGAAGTCCCTTCTTTTAGCTTCAGTAATTCCTGTCGAACAATAGGTTTTGTGAGAACCACTGAGTCAGTTGTCGGGAAATTGTCCACATTACAGTGATCAGTGGATACAGCGACTTCTCTCGTAAAAACCGACTGAAAGAACCTGGACAGACGCTCAGCCTTTTCGTCGTCCTTGTAAAGTTCAACGCCATCATCAGTTTTTAGCAAAGGGATGGGATCTCTGTTGCGGGTACTTTGTCTTATGTAGTTGAAGAAAAGCTTTGAGTTTTCTCCTGCACAGTTTAAAAGGTTACCCTCGAAGTCTTGGCGGGCTTTGTAAACAAGGCACCTTACCCTATTCCGCTGAGCCTTGTACCTATTTCTTGATTCAGTTGTCTTGACCCTAAGGTATGCTTTCCACAGCTTTTGCTTACGGTTTACTTCAACTTTTAGTGAACCCTTTAGCCATCGGGACCTGCAGGTGATTTTCATTTTCGACATAGGGCAGTATCTGGTGAAAAGTTCATTCAATATGGCCTTAAGTTCTAGCCAGTCCTTGAGGACACACCCCGTAAATGCTGCTTTCCAGTCTCTACGGCGCATGTCGAGACGCATTTGGTTGAAGTCACCACGCCATATGTTGTGTCTAATCACAATGCTTTGATCGGGTACAGAGAAGAGAGAATACTCCCACTGCAGGACTACATGGTCGCTTTTTCGAGAGGGGGTAGACAGTTTACAACATCAACGCTTTCCGGTGCCTTTGTCAATACAAGGTCTAGGTAGTTAGCTAGTTGTCCTTCACGTAGTCTGGTTGGGGATAACACGTGTTGTGTGAGATGCGATCTTTGCGCAGATTTTAGGAGGCGGCGATCAAAGTGAAATTCTGGGCCCGGGGCAGAAGTCAGATTCCAGTCGATATTCGGAGCGTTAAAGTCGCCCATAATCATGACATTGGGTCGGATCGAAATCGCTTCTAATTCCTCTAGCAGACTACTGTCTGATAGCGGATCGTTCCTCGGTGGGCGGTAGACCGTCAGGATCTCGAGAGGTTGTGACCCCACCATTTTGACGGTGAGCCAAATTGTTTCAGTTATGTGCGCGAGCTGTTCCTCTTTTTCTGACGCCAGAAGGCCATATTTGACATACATGAGCACACCTCCACCTTGACGTCCCAACCTGTCCTTTCTGAACAAGTGATAGCCAGATAAAGCGAATTCGGTTATGGATATAACGTCGGGTAAGGTTTGGTTAACGTAGATCTTAAGCTCACCTAATTTAGATAGCAGACTTTGCGCATTGGAATATAAGCATTTTAGCTTTTTTTCCTTTGGTAAGCCGGCTATGACGCCGCCTTTGCCAATTGTCTCGGCTGTGGCGACATACGCACGGGCCGTGTCCATATGAAGCGGGACGGTTGCTCGATTATGCAGTTGTTGTAGATAACCAGGCCTTGTTCACCATTTATTTGTCGCAGCCTTAGCTCCTGAACTAACTGTCGGCGTTTTATCCGCTCCGGTGGTGTGTAATCTGGCTGAAAAAAACTCCTTGGTGGGAATAATTTAGCCTAAAACGTCTTAAGAGGATGAGATCAACATGCTCTTTGCAACTCACAACAATATTAAGGAGCCTAGGTAAGGTGGAATAGCGGGTTCAGTAGAGCGCTTTCCGAGTATGAAGGTTTTCAACACGGTAATTTCTTCGTTGGGTTGAAGCAGTGTGTTTAGAAGACCTTGGAACAAGCCGAAATCGGCTAATACGTGCGAGTGGAAAGATGGTAAGACCCAGAGCTTAGTTTCCATGCCACAACAAATAGACGCTTCTTAAAACTAATACCGCGGAGATGGTATAGGTGTTTATCAACAAACGTGTTAATAAGGGCCCTTTTGGGATTGAGAGCACAGTCTCCATGATCCCTTTTTAATGTAGCCATCGTGACGAATATCCCCAATGAGGGATCCGAGACCCCTTTCTTTGCGATTTATGTCTTGCATGTTGGGACCAATGCGTGCGTGCGTGTGCCCGGCAACACTAAAGGGCACGCCTTTCGTCGAAGTGAGATGCGACGTCTAACCCGCCATACCGACTCTGACCGCATGCGTATTGCATGACTTCTGTGTGATTTCGTGTGTACGCATGTGACCGCGTAGTATCATGCGTAGCTAAGTGAGTTTTTTTGTGCAAATATGAGGGAAGTTTTGTGAGGGAGCCGAGGCTGTGTTGCTTTACTGGTAATCTTCGCGCATGTATACATGGCCGGGCAGGTTAGTGTATTATCTAAATGTCCGAAGACAGTGTTAGCAGGTGATCCATGGGCATGATGGGTCTCCATGTACTGGTTTGTCGGTCACAGCGCAATGGATCCGCAATTGACCGACCAGGCAGTAGCAATGTGGACAAGTTGCTGATGGAAGGGACGATGATAGTTGACAGAGTGGAAGGATTGTCCCCATTGGTCGGGTCGGTTACGCAGGATCTGGAGATGTCAACGAGGTAAATCCACGTCCCGAATGTTAGTTGAAAATATGAACATGATGGAAAGGTGTTAGGTAATCGCGTCGTTTCTCCGCTACACGTGGGTCTTGCGAGCTACACTTCTCGTCTTGCTTGTCACCGCTCAGGTTAGATTAAAAGACTGCTGCAGTCTCTGAGGCAATACGCGTAACGTCTGCCGATTCTGTACTAGGCCACTTCACCTTCAGCCGTTCCTGGGGACAGCTGACGTGAAAATGATTCATCTTTGAAGACTTTTGTTGACTTTTACTAACTCAATGTTTGCAGGAATCAGCTTTCTTGTTTGGCTTGCATAAGCTGTCCATGTGTCTGTCCCGTAGAGGAGCGCATTCAGGATAACAGTCTCGTACATCTTCAGTCTTACGCTGTGGAGGATACCGCGGCGATTCCAGACCATCGAAAGTCTGGCTGGCATTGGAGATCCGATGGGTGATTTCATCGTCTGTCCTGAAAATTATTGATGTCGTACTTCCCAAGTACGCGAATTTGTTAGCTAATGTGAGGCGAGTCCCGTTGGCACTCGCCGTGTGCTTTCGTTGCATTCTTCGGTTGGCGTCGGTTTGCACATAACCACTGTCTTTGCCCGTATTAATGGTTCGTCTAAACTTCAAACAACAGGAGGCAGAGTGCTCCGCACCTCACTGTACAGCCGCTCGCGTTGCGATTTTCAGCATGCAATAGGCGGCGGACGCAAAATCGTGGACGCTGGCCTATGATACTTTCGTTTCTGTCTGTATTCGTCGAAGGTTGACTTGCCGTCCGTCGGTTCTGCAGTCCAGATGGACTTCAGGCTTACCTAGTAGATGACTGTGATATTGCAAATGAAGTCCCATTTTGGAGGTGAAAAGGCAGTGGTCCGACCAGCAGTCAGCATCAAGAATCGCCTTGGTCACCTGCAAGTCGGACAGTGGTCCTGCAGCGGCCAGCTACGCGAACAAGGGGGCATCCAGGTTGTCTTCGCCATGATCGAAGAGCGGGGACATTTGTTGGTGAGATGACCGCTTTCAGTGCAAATGTGGGGGAGGAGGCTGCTGCGGCTGCTGATCCCGAGGCGACCTAACAACCCAGCCCAGACAGCGTGATCTGTACACACGCACGCATTGAAGTCACCACGGGCAATCAATGTGTCCGTCTTCGACATAGTCGCTGAGGGGGCACGTAGGTCTTCGTTGAGTTTATTCTCCACCTCATCGGGGATGACCAATGGGAGAGAGAGGGTGGGTGGTGGTGATGATGATGGTTATGATTGCGAAATTAGTCCAACGGAGCGGTGGTTTAATAGCTATGGGGAATCGTTAATGCCATTCGAAAGGCAGGACAGCTGTCTTATGAAGTCATCGATGACGAAATCGACTTCGTTGCAAGAGGTTGTATCTGGAGCCTACCACCCCTCTTTTCCATATATGGAGGAGTGGGCCTCACTGAAAGCCGTGACAACCACCTTGCAGTAATTTCCTGGGCGAGAGGAGCCGCCATCCATTCCAACTGTTTGGACATTGGATTGTCTAAGAGGAAGACTGCAGATCGCCAGACCGCGAGGAGGCACGAGGACGGGGACGAGGGTGGGTGTTGTTTCGTATATTCTTTTTACAGCATATGATACGTCCACAAGTCGGTTTGGCGCAGTGCTTTCCTAAACAAGACCGCATAGCTGCCCCAGACAGCTGCCGAACCCCATTGTAGGTCATGACTTACGTTTAGACCCGAAATAACCTGAGCCGTTTACGGGTTCGTCGTCTCCCGGTCTGTACGACTCTTTTGAAGGGGGTGGGACGGAGGGAAAGGAGAGTAAAACTAGGTGCGAGGACAAACACACACACACACTGGACGCGTCATTCAGGGAGGGTTATCGGGGCGTGGCCGCCGTACTGGGTACGACTTTGTGGAGTCGCAGATCAGAGCTGGGCGTCGAAAAGTGGCTACGTAGACACATCCCATCAGGTTCATAGATGAGTTTGGTGACGACCGTCAGTGTATGGCTCATAAGTGCTTGCTACCACCGCGGTCGTGTCCGTGCCACATGGCGTCGCCCATGGTATCTCTTGATACAAGACAATTGCCGGCAGAGTAACTGCGACAGGGTACCTTCGACAGTGCATTGTCGTTCAGCGGTCATCCAAATCCATCGAATAAATGCGAGTAACCACACGGCTTCAATGTGAGTTCGCGCCCACGACATCCCAAGTAAACCCTTCTGCCTAGCCATAAATCAATTACCGAGTAAGTCGTGACAGCAGTGGTCCTCACTGAGACATACGAACTCTCGAAGCATACATGCTACCTTGACTTTATGACGGGCAGGGGTGATAAATGTGTCTAAATAAGCGACCTGATTTAGAACCATAGGTAGAGAGGAAAACAGGATACCCGATGCAGCTGAAAAAAGGCGATTCAGTCCAAGTCGAAGAGGGTAGAGTGTTAGCATGGTGAAACTTAGAGAGAAGGCCCAAACAGAAGAGCGACATCTGAGAGGTCTGATAGACAAAATGAATCAGTCCAGCATACATACTGAAGTCGACTTATGCAGAAAATGGAAGGGGTACGCACCTGTCGCTGTGAGAGTCCGAGAAGACATTCGGCGGTGGAGCGGACGAGTCTGGAGGCAGGGCAACCTGCTGTGCCATCTCACGATCCTCTTGAGACGGAGTACCCTTCGTCGTCCCCTCTGTAGGGTCTTCCACCTCCTGACCAAATGTTGAAGGCACATCAGGCGATTGTGGATGTTGGATGTACTCAGAAAGAACCTGGCTGCGCCGACCACCCTCAGACGTTGACTCAAGCTTCTCCATGGAGTGCGCCAGAGGCCGAGAGGGTAGCTGCGTGTCAGATTCTGCCTGAGGGGCTGATGAAGGCACTTGAAAAAAACAAGACATCAGACTGTAGGTCTCACACTAAGAAGGCCCAGTATAACGTCCACAGGGAGATTAAAAGCGACGGTCTAGAAGCAAATGACTAACAGTTAGTTATAAAGGGGCGCGTAGCTGTTAGACCTCCAAAGGTGTAACGCAGGCATGGGGCAGGATTCAAACGGGGATGGGATGCACCCGGGCTTTCTCCTCTAAATGAAATGCTGCGACCAACAGAAGATGTCACAGTCCTAAAGGCGTTTCGCCTTGGTAGCCGTACAAATGCCGCTCCGGAGACGCGACCACGACCCCTAAAAATCGTCCTAGGTAGTAATGAGCAGGCGAAACTAATCCTTTCCAGGCGTTTTCGATTAAAGAATTTCCATAAAGGAGTGTTTTTTTCAGCCGGACTACTCACCTGCCGAGAGAATGAAATGCCGCGAACTTGTCCCAGAATTGAGAACACGGCAAACCAACGGAGAAAAAAACTTGACAATCTACAAAGACCGGATTGTCAAACGACATTCCGCCCCCCTCTGGATCAAGCCGATCCGAATGACAGCACAGCTACCCCAGTAGCCCGTGTCGGGTTTGAAAACAAATCTCGCATGAACTCATATTCATGTATACCAACGCGCAAAGTGTACTTTCTAAACTGGACGAACTCCGTACCCATACCTACGACCTCCATCCAGATGTTATCTCAATAACAGAAACAAGGTTGTCCGAACAGGTTGATGATAGAGAGCTCATGCTCCCTGGATTTCAACTGTTCCGCCGAGACAGAGAAAACAGATGGGGTGGAGGCATAGTAATATTTGTTAAGAACGGCTTGCACGCTTCAGAAAAAAATGTCCAACTGACTTGTAGTACCGAAGCATTATGGCTGACCATAAGGGCACCGGGCTCTCAAAGTCTCGATATCTTGACAGTATATTGCCCCCCCGAGAAATGACCCTGACGCTGATGCCCAACTGCTGGAGGACCTCAGATTATTTTCAACGCGGCCGACCACTCTCATCGTTGGAGATTTTTATGCACCTCACATCGACTGGAGCTCGGACTCAGCCGACTGCTCTGCAGCAGCATTTGACCAGCAGCTACTGCGTACCTTCGACAACCTGCTTCTCACACAACACGTAATCTTTCCAACGAGAGTTCGAGAGGGCCAACAGATGAACTGCCTCGATCTTTTGTTCACCAAGTCGTCTGACAACATCGAAGTTGTGAATTGCCTCCTCCCGTTGGGTCAGAGTGACCATGTAGTTCTCATGTGGGAATACACATTATTCTCCCTGCCTGCACAACCGCTCGATTCCCGACCTAATATTTGGCGCGGCGATTTCGAACAGATGAAAAAGGATCTTAGTCCTATCGACTGGGCATCCACTCTCTCCGGCGATGCCCAAGAGGCTTGGTGTCAGTTCAAAGAGTTAGTCCACAACCTCATCTCCAATCACTGCCCAATCATGCGCAGAAGACTAACAAATAGACCTAGCTGGTTGACTCTGTCCTTAAAGAAGGAAGTTAACAAGAAGAGGAAGCTATGGAAAAGATCGCTGACGGACCGCACGGCAGAATCTCCAAGCAGTTATAAGTTACAGAGAAATCGGATCAAAATTCTCATCGCCAGAGATAGGAAAGCTTTTGAAAAGAATCTTTTAAACCGTGCTATTATTAATCCAAAAATCCTTTACAGCTACATAAGACAGAGCACACGGAACAAAGATCATGTTCCACTGATGCGAACGGCTGAGGGTGTGTTAATCTCCGATGACAAGGATAAGGCTGAACATCTCTCTCAGTTCTTCCGATCAGTCGTGACAAGTGAACCTGCTTTTTCCTCACCCGCTTATGAAGACGAAGAAACGCCTACCCTCGACGCCGTCTTCTTCACCGAAACAATTGTTCGGAATGAGTCACTACACCTAGAAGAATCGACCTCCCCAGGCCCTGATGCAATCCCGGCCAAGCTGCTGAAGGAACTAGCTCCCGAAATGTCCAAGCCGTTAGCCTCGATCTTTCAAACGTCATTTGTTACTGGATGCCTGCCCTCTGACTGGAAGTCCGCAACCATCACTCCGCTTTTTAAGGGTGGAAGTCGTGCGTCTGCGAATAACTACAGGCCAGTGAGTCTTACCTCCATCTGTTGCAAAATCATGGAGAAGATCATTAAGAAGGCCTCGGTGCAGTTCCTCGAGCAGCACCATCTCCTTTCCGATGCCCAACACGGCTTTCGAAGTGGTAGGTGCTGCCTCACGAATCTGCTCTTTACGCTCGAACGCTGAACCAAAGCACGTGATGAAGGCAAGGTGGTGCACGCCATCTACATTGACTTCAAAAAGGCTTTAGACAGCGTTCCTCATCAACGTCTCTTGTACAAACTGCGCAACGCTGGAATTCGTGGACGCCTTCTTGTATGGATCCAGAGCTTTTTGGCTGGACGGTCCCAGAGAGTGCAGGTCGGGCGTCAACAGTCCTCAGATGTAAGCGTGGTGAGTTGGCGTCCCACAGGGCTCATTCTTAGGACCCGCGTTATTTCTCGTTTTCATAAATGACTGCGTCAAGGACCTAGACTGTGATGCCATCCTGTTTGCCGACGACATAAAATTGTGGAAAGTTATTCACGATGCGGCAGACGCAGACCACCTGCAAGCAAACTTGAACAGGCTCGAAGACTGGTCGAAGCGCTGGCTTATGCCCTTCAATATAAGAAAGTGTAACTTTCTTCAACTCGGCGGCTTCAGAGCCCCCAGCCCCAGGACCTACTTTCTACACGGCACACCACTGCAACAGGTTGACAGTCAGAAGGACCTGGGTGTATGGATTACATCCCTTTTTCACCTTCCCATTTATCAATGTTTTTCGCCGACGACTTGCAAAAAAGAGGGAGTTAAAAGGTGCTTGCCTATATTTCCCTTAATAAACTGATACAGAATCGGCTGAAGTTTGCGCACTTTTTGTTTTCCATTCATAAGTATCGGTTACTAAGAGGAGGGTCTCACGAGGAGATCGCACGCCACGATGCGCCAGTGAGAAAACGATATTCCGTATAAGAGGCAACTTGGACGGGAGTCCCGAGTCTGGTTTTAAGCCTGTGGAATGGAGCTCACGACCGGTTTATAAGGTTAGACAGGGCCATGGATAGCTAGACACGCTTCGCACAGTGAAGTTGTTCTCGCATGAGTGGAGGTTTGGCCGAAGTGCGGGATGCCCATGTAAATGCGTGAACAGGTAAGACATGCAATAACACAGGCAGTTCAAAATAGCAGCCCGTTAGCCAGAACGGTTTTTGGGGGAGTTCGATGTGCTTAGCTCAGTTCCGCAGAGTAATAAATGGCAGCTGGATGCCTGCCAGGTAGGATCAGAGCCAAATGATCACGTGCGGTTGTCAGTCCGACAAGGACACTACTGATAGCAAGGCCACGCGCACATACACTTCATCCAAAGACGTAAATAGAGTTTGCAAAAGTTGCACACCGCAATCTCGCCGAAAATCAGAGAAAACAAAACTTCCGGGGGTTGGCACACGCCGGGCAGACGCGTGAGCGTGTGGTGAGGTACCTGACTAATTTACCTTTGACAATTTAGTCCCATTTCCTTTTACCGCATTGCTTGTTTGAATTTGACGAGAAACGACACACCTGTACAACCTGCCTTGCTAGCGTGCTCTGCTGTGGTATTCTGTTGTCAGTTTTTCTTAACGTTCAAAAATCTCTATATTATTCACTGCTCCGATTTACTTGCTGCATTTAAGGCTAGGAGCTCGTAAGATATAACTCGTTAGTTCGTGAGAACATTACGATTTACGACAAGCGTAGACCGTTGCCCTCCAAAGAAGTAGAAGAGAGGCCTATTTTTGCCACAAGGAATTGTAAATTAAAGTCAAACTTGCCGGCTCCCAAGTGATCCGACTCGTCAGCACCCTGCAGCACTTTAACGGCGACAAGGTACCCATCACCGGTTGCAGCATTGGTCCTGCCTGAGGACTGGTCGGCCAGGTTAACGTAGGCGTGGTCATTGGGCGTTAGCCGAGGAAATATGGGATTAAAGGGATGATAAAAGCAGTCGATCGATCTGGTCTGAAGGTGTAGTAGAAATATATAAAATGTCTACCGGGGTTAGAACTTGGTGAGCCTGATCATTAACATTCTTCCTATTCAATTGTATTTACGGGACACTTTCACCAGAATTTTCTCCGCGAAAAAGTGTAAGAAATCTGTTTATGGCGGAAGTTCGGACAATGTTTTGGCAACATCAATGAACCACTGCAGCCTAGCTTGCGAACCGGAAGTGGCAAAGTTATCTCGTCAGTCGGAAGTTCTTCAAAAAGCCCTTTTCTTAGGAAGACGTCATGGTAGTTCAGTTTTATTGAGAGGATACGGACCAAAATTAGGCAAATTTTGACGTCTCCGGATATCCACTTAATTTCCTATTCTAATAAGTATCCCTTATTAAAACCTCTTATTTGCACGCGTTGCGTCATAAAGAAATTTTGATATAACAAGGAAAAACATCAAAGGAGGCCACTCTGGAAACTGAAATTGTGATTTTTAGTTCATGAAAATCAGGTCGAGTCAAGTATTTAAAAACACATTATTCTCGTGAATCAAGCAGCAATTTGCTCTTCGTAAATTCTATTTAGCAAAACTGTAACGTTTTATATCGTTAAACGCAGTAATAAGCTTGTTCGACTGTGTTTGTTTTACTACACCGGGAACTAGTAGAGGTAAACATGTATATATAGATTGCGCGCTACATGCTGCCACTTCGCCACGCCGTGCAGCAAAGATGTCAAAACAGTTACTATCCGAAGTTGACTTTGAGCGGATATGAAAATTGGCAGCCGAAGGCTGCCGCGTGGTTCGTTAGCTAGAATTTTCAACATTAGCCAGGTCACTCGCTGGAGAATTATTAATAATAAAACAATGCCTTGAACCTAGCAAGGTG
>CACRXP010000024.1:2058056-2069239 GCA_902702965.1 Spirometra erinaceieuropaei
TTGCGGGGAGAGGTAGGTTTGCCCTATGCGCTTTCCGCTCCTTTTTTTCGGTTTGACGATTAGCGTACTTGCGACGTAGCCTTCGGATTGGTCAAGACAGGAAGGTTGTCTTCACATAGGCTTCCATCACTCCCATCAAACATTACGCATTGAATATCCGTTGGGGCATTTTTGGCTTAGGTTATGGGATTAAATGGGACCAAAAGTTGAGAGTTATAGTTAGGAATTCATTATTATTAAGCACAGTATAAAAGATTTACAAACTTTTCCCGCAACATCCGTTCTCACTGGCCGATATGTACACTGTCCGGCCGTTCAGTTGTTTGGACTGCCTACTTTTCTACCGGCCGCCAATATTCACCTATGCGTACAATATCGATAACATATCACTGCTTACCTTTACGATCATCTGCTAATTATCTCTGTTTCCGATTGCAGTCCAGAGACTGGATAGGCCTGAGCAACATGCGACAGGAATTAATTACAGCTTCATTCTTCTTCCTCCTGCGTATTTTTCATTCATACTTACCGTTGTTCGGGTTCCTCTTCTACCTCTCTGCTTATCGACGGCATTTCGCGAGGATTCACTATCAGTGCCAGTATTGTCTGGGGTATCTACAGCGGAATGGCCTTGGCGTTTGGGTATCTCGTTCCTATTGGTTAAGGTTTACTTTTTAAATTTCCGCCACCTATTTCACCTCGAAAAAATTTACTTATTAACTGTCTAAACCTATTTTTTTAAATTTTTTTTAACTTGCCCATGGTTTTTCCGTTTGCCCCACCCTTAAAACCCCCTTTTCCCACCCATCCCGTATTACAGGGATCTTCCTATCGGTTGCAGCATCCAGGCTACACACATTTGTCCTACCGACTGTGCTTCTCACCAACCAGCACTGGAACTACGATCAACTAATGGTGTCCACTTGGAAGCAACTATCAGATATAAGTAGACGCCCCGTAAATTTCACAGCAGACTGCACCCGTACACGCGTAGTCTGTCCCTTTTATATTAAACCTAGACGGCGGTGAGGGGATTTCTCGAATGAATTACTTCATTTCCAAAGCAAAGCGCATTCCGGATGCCTGAGCGTTATATAAGGGTTAGTTCGATCTCCGCTTAGTAATTGTCCTGCTAACATAAGCCCCAGGCTAAATTCCGCCTTACCTACTACTTTTCTATTTCTCCTTTTAGTCCCAGTACGTCAATTGTAAGATGAATATAGCCCTGTTATAGGGTATTCTCGTTCTGACTCTTACAGCCATATTCGTTCGTCCTCTCCATCTCGTGTGCTTGATACGGTCCTAGCTACTACAATTTATTCATCTTACAATTCCAAAATGGATCGATTCCTTAAGCCAGAACGATTCGATGCCGATCCAAATACTCAAGACGCCTCTAAACAGTTGAGTCATTGGTTTCGCACTTTTGAAAATTTCTTGTCCACGACCGATAACCTGAAACCGGATAAATTAAACGTCCTTACTAACTACGTTTCTCCGACAATCTGGCAATACATTAGTGCATGCTCCAGTTATAAAAAAGCTATTAAATTGCTGCAAGGCCTCTACCTACGACCCAAAAACTAAATTTTCGCCCGCTATCTTCTGGCAACCTACAGACAGGAAGGCGGACAAACCCTCGACCAGTTTGCTCAGAAGCTAAAATCCTTAGCTAAGGACTGTGATTTCAAAGTCGTTACGGCAGAACAAAATCGCGACGATGCCATTAGAGATGCGTTTATCAATGGCCTTTCATCAAACCAGATTCGGCAGTGGTTATTGGAACAGAAGACTTTGAATTTTCAAACTGCCTTTGATCAGGCAAGGTCATTGGAATTGGCAGAAAGGCAGTCTCTATCGTATCAGAACCCTCCGACGATCTTATTCTCTGCCGCTACCAAGCCACGTGAAGCTTCGTCGAGTCCCATTAAAGAGCCTGATCTAGTGGCTTATACCTCATTCCATAGCAAATGTTTCTTTTGTGGATACGACAAACACCGCAGTTCTATGTGTCCCGCACGCGATGCGTTATGCAAAGGGTGCGGTAAGAAAGGGCATTTTCAAAAGGTGTGCCTAACATCACGAAACCGAAAAGCCTCCTCTTTCGCTATGTATCCCACCATTTCCACCGTGGCATCAGCTGCTGTTCCCGACTGTCTTTCAAGAGCAGTGGTTGAACTACAAATAAATGGGACTACTTTTCGGGCCCTAATTGACACAGGTAGTTCTAAAAAGTTACATTTCTTCCTCAGTGGTGCTCCGAAATAAGTGGAAGGTTCATAACTCTCGCACAAAGAAATCCATTGCTACCACAACCTTAACGAGCGCCACGCAAGGACATATTCTCGTCACTATTGAATATAATGATACAATATACGAGAAGGTCAAGCTATCGGTCTTGCCGAATTTGTGCGCCGATATTCTTCTTGGACATGACTTTCTCCGACTCCAAAAAAGTGTTGAAATCCCTTTAGGTGGACCCAAATCTACGTTCTCGCCTTGTTCTGTGGCAGCCGCTTTCATCGAGCCTCTCCGTTTGTTTCCCAATCTGACACCAGACTGCAAACCTATCGCTACTAAATCTCGCAGTCACACCAATATGGATGAGAAATTTTTACGAGAAGAAATTCCTCGCCTTCTTTCTGAGGGTGTAATTGAACATTCATTATCCCTTTAGCGAGCCCAAGTCTTGGTCGTAGCGAATGAAAACCACAAAAAGCGGATGGTTGTCGATTATAGCCAAACGATCAACAGATACACACTTCTAGATGCCTATCCCTCCCCCAGAATAGACGAAATGGTTGAACGTATTGCAAACTACGACACGTATAGCACTCTCGATCTCAAGAGCGCCTATCACCAAATACCCATCCGAGTAGAGGAAAGACCGTACACTGCCTTTGAAGCTTGTGGAAGTTTCTATCATTTTTGTCGTATCCCGTTTGGTCTGACCAACGGAGTTGCGTGCTTCCAGCGGACCATCGACGACATAATTGCACGCGAACGTCTAAAGAATATTTTTGTCTACGTGGACAATATCACTATTTTTGGGAACGGCCTCGCGGAGCATGATTCAACCCTTCAAAAATTCCTTAGCGTGGCTGAAAAGTACGGACTAACATTCAATGAAGCCAAAAGTTTTATCGCTACTAAAGAAATTAAAATTCTTGGTTACGAGGTGTCCAAGGGCAACATTAGGCCGGACCCAGATCGTCTAAGGCCTTTGCGTGAAATTGCTCCTCCACAAGATCTTAAGTCTCAACAACGAGCTGTGGGACTGTTCGCATACTACTCGCAATGGATATCTCACTTTTCGGATAAAATTCATCTGCTCATCCATAACAGAACTTTCCCTTTACCATTGAAGGTAATAGAAGCGTTTGATGCTCTTGAGGAGGAACTTGCGAAAGCCACAGTGGCCACCGTTCGATACCATACCCCATTAGTTGTCGAGACCGATGCTTCAGACGTCGCTATCGCTGCCACACTGAATCAAAATGGCCGGCCAGTAGCGTTCTTTTTACGTAGCCTATCTCCAAATGAGCGACATCATTTAGCTATAGAGAAAGAAGCATACGCCGTAATGGGGTCCATACGCAAGTGGAAGCACTTCCTCCTCTGTAATCATTTTAAACTCATCACGGATCAGCGTTCTGTTGCTTTCATCTTCGGCAATCAACAAAAAGGGAAGGTCAATAATGATAAGATCGGACACTGGAGATTGGAACTGTCACCATTCAAATTTGACATTGTCTACCGACCTGGTAAAGAAAATCGAGCGGCGGGCATGCTTTCCCGTAATTGCTGTGGCGCCCTACTAACCAGTGTGGATTTGAAAGAACTACACGAGTAATTTTGCCATCCCGGTGTCTCGCGGCTTTCGCACATTGTTCGAGCTCGGAATCTCCCCTTTTCCATGGAAGAGATTCGTAATGTCGTCACTAAATGTCAGGCCTGTTGTGAAGTCAAACCCCGTTTCTTTAAAACACAAGGCCAACTCATCAAAACCACCCAGCCGTTCGAACGATTGTCACTCGACTTCAAAGGTCCTCTTCCGTCGGCAACTCACAACCGCTATCTGCTGACGATTATTGATGAATATTCTCGTTTCCCGTTTGCGTTTGCCTGTCCTGATCAGACCGCCGGAACTGTCATTAAATGTTTGTGTCAGATCTTCTCCATTTTCGGTACTCCTTCGTACATACACACGGACCGGGGATCGTCATTTATGTCGCATGATGTTCAGCAATTCCTTCGCAGTAAGGGAGCGGCGACGAGTAGAACAAGGAAATGGACAGGTTGAACGTCTGAACCAAACTTTATGGAGGACTATCTTGCTTGCTCTGAAATCACAAAATTTGCCCGTCACACACTGGGAATCCGTCTTACTTGACGCTTTACACTCAATTAGATCACTTCTGTGTACCGCCACTAATGCAACACCTCATGAGATAATATTTGTCTACAACAGGAGGTCAACTACTGGCACTACTCTCCCCATGTGGCTTACCTCTCCCGGCAGAGTTCTGCTGAAGAAAAGCAATCAACAGTCTAAGTTTGATCCGCTTGCTGAGGAGGTGGAACTACTCCAGTGTAACCCCCAATATGCCCATATACGATTCAGTAATGGCAGAGAAGAAACGGTATCTGTTCGACTGCTTGCTCCCAGCGGTGAAAAGGACGTTGGTGATTGCCACCAGGAGACGGCCACGCCAGTACCAGAAAATCTCTTCCCACTTTCCTCTGACCACCCACCCATTACCGAGCAAGAAAATAGCACCGTTTCAACTGACGGACAGAATGATGCAACACCTGTTAGTGTACCGAACGCTGACGATGTCTGTATGCATAACCTTGAAACATTAACCCAACAACAACAACGTGTTCACCCATACTGTCTTCGTAACAGAGACGCCCGAACTTTGCCCCATGCAAACTTTTTCCTATCGATTTTTGACATCTTGATTCTTCCATTTGTTGGCCGGCGTGAATGTCATGCTAACATAAGCCCCAGGCTAAATTCCACCTTACCTACTACTTTTATATTTCTCTTTTTAGTCCCAGTACGTCAATTGTAAGATGAATATAGCCCTTTTATAGGGTATTCTCGTTCTGACGCTTACAGCCATGTTCGTTCGTCCTCTCCGTCTCGTGTGCTTGCTACGGTCCTAGCTACTACAGTAATAACGATCAAAACACGGGCTAGAGCGTACTAGACTGCTCAAAGACAGAAGGGAATTGTTGACTAACTGAAACGACCAGAGGGCAGCTATAAAAAATGTGTGTTCAAAAGGAAAAAGACCAGATCTTAAAAAAGTCCCCCCCCCCCACCGAAGTGTAGAACGAACGAAAGACTTTCGAATCATCGTAACCCCATATAGAGAGAGGACGAAGAGGAACACTGAAACACCCGAGCTGCTTCAAACGTGAAAAAGTGTGTAAGTTATTTGGTAGTTGGCAAAACAGATCTGGATTAACATACGATTGACTGGAGCGGCGGTGGTCTTTGGCTTCTGCCGGAAGACGAGTGCGCAGACCATGGAGAGGCGGTGGAGAGGTTATAGCCCTGGGGCACTCGGTTGGATGCCTGGATTCTATTTGAGGCTGTCGGAGATGGAAACAGAGGCCTCGAAGCCGCAGGGAAATGAGCGAGTGGCGAGCTTCCTGTAAAAGGTATGATTGGGCCTGTGTAAAGTGGCCGTGGCGATAGAGGAACAAGTGGGGGAACTGAGGGCAGGGGAAAATAAGTGCGCATGCGTAGTACGAATCGTGAGACGCACGATGATTAGAACATAAGACGGATAGTCTTAAAAGTCTTAAGAGTCAGAGGTATGGTTTGAAACCTCTGCGAAACAAGGTCAGAATAAGTCGTAATGTGGTCGGATGAGGTGCTATTGGAGGGAGTGATTCGGATACTTCCCGACGGCACAGGAAAATTCGTTGGATATGCGATCGAACGTCGAAGAGGGGGTCAGTTCAAAACCTGGCTCGACACAGTTCTTCAAGACATGGAGGTGGTTCTTGGACCTTCGGTATTCGGTCTCCGTCGATGGCGAAGGGAATGGGTTGAGCTGTCTAGATCTGCTGCCGCGGATCGTCACGCGTGGAGAGGTACAGTTCGGGACATCATCGAGGCCGGCTAGATCAGACATGATCGCAGCCGTATCAAGTACAAGTACAAGTATACAAAACTCATAATAGGGCAGAAGTGTAATGTCCTCTAGGCTGATTACATCTGTAAACACAAACTAGGGGATTAAGAACATGACCTATCTTGTCGTTGAGTTTGGCCGAAAGGAAAAACCACCACAACGTTCAATTAATGAACCAGAAGCTCTTGTAAATAGTAGTACGCCGGTCCAAATGACGGTTTTTTAGTCAAGCTGACTGCTTTTCTGCGTAAAATGAGCAACGCACGCACAAACTTTGTATCACAGGATTCAGTGATTTCCCCCAGCAACTTTAGAAAAGAGTGGTTAATACAAATGCGAGTATTCTCTATACCAAATTTGGGCAGTCAGGCCAACGTCCTCAGTAAGAAAATGATTCGTAGTTTCCAGTAGCGTAAACTATAATTAATCTGCGCGCGACAGTGAGAGACCTATATAACCAGTAGCGAATCACGAAATCTCGAGTTTTGGCAGATGCATTAAGGCCAAGATTCGGGGGAAATGAGAGCTGAAAGCATAGCTTGATTTGATTTTCCGACAATAAGTATCATAAGTAGCTGGTTGAAGAAACAGAGGGAGTACTGCTGGAAGAAACCAGTTAATGCGAAAAGTCACATGGATCATACCGTGGTAGGAAACTTCGAACAAAGGTGCATTGAGATATATCAAAAGAGAATGTCAATTATATCCTAAAAAGTAGCGCGCGGCTGTGACAAAACGAGTCCTGGGTTGGAAGACACGCCCACCTGGGACTGCAATGTCCATATGCAAGGCGGCGGCCAGTCGGTTCAACCACTGATACATCTCATCGGGAGTTTCAGCAGAAAAGAGATAAGTACGATCCTCGCCCATCCACTTCGTTTTGATTCCAAAAACATTTTGGCGGTTCAAAGTTTCTGTTTCTTCGTAAACACAATGACATGACTGCAAGTTAACTGAACCTGAAGAAGGAAAGCAAGGAAGCATTAACAGAAGAAATGACAAACAAGTAAATCCAGAGTCAGACTCTTCTTCCTCAGACGTATGGAGGAAGAAAAGAGAAAGACTGTAGGAGGGGGGAAATGGGCGAGACGAGTTAAAATGATAACGGAAGAACCAAGAACTAATGAACGAGTCCGAGCGCCGAAGTCAGTATCTTCCCAGTTATCAATCCCAGATTTGTTATACATCTACGTAGCCAAACTGTTCCATTGATTTTACCACTTCGGCATCTACGCCTAATCGACGGCGTTCGTGCAAGCAAAAATGAGGACGTATGACTAGTTGAATCTCAGCGGGTGATTATGCACACCAACATACTCATCATCAGCTTCGATTATTGGTTGTAATTTAAAAGGGTGCACTTAGCGAAAGTACGTCTGTAGAAATACTAAGCCTGGAGGTTGACAAATTATATTGAATGCAACACTGTCAACTACCGGCCCATAAGTGCTACCAAGCCATACGGACACATATACGGACCCATAAGAAAACGCAACGGGCGAGCATTTTCAAGTCTAGGAAACGGAGAGCTAGGTGGAAGAAGAAGACGGCTACGGTGTACGAATGACCAACATTAAGACATGACCACCAATAAACTGTAACGGCGACAGGATATTCGTTATCAATTCCTTGAAAGGGACCGGAACCAGGTGCAAGAAACTGGTTACAAAAGGAAGTCATACTAACTAAACATGGATAGATATGGATGCAAAGCAGAAAAAGTCGAAATGTCACATTGGGATTAGGGACGTTGGCGAAAATGGCTTCTAAAACTAAACAAAGTTCGCTTGGCGTGCTCGATGCTTAAATAAATTTATTCAGAGTACGCAGGCTTCTAACGGCGCGACGAATCACAGTATTAAGATAACAGAAAAACATGGGTTTTTACGCGTTGGGATTTTTTTGAAATGTGAGGAATTAGAAAGGATGTTAAATGACTGTGTTGGAAAAATGGCATTACGAACCGTTCTACCGAGTACAGGCGTAACTATGACTAACATCTAGCAAGGGGACTGACACCAAGATATTAAGTTACAAACGAGTTGTACTGGGTTCTATCAATGAATGAGAACGGCTAAAACAGTAAATTAAGCACCTTTGAAATGTTTGCAGTCGCGGTCCTTGAAATAATGAAGGTATACTTCCGTCTGCCTGAGTTTTTGTAATTTATACAACACGCAAAAGCGCTTCTTCCAATTCTGCGTAGTGAAAAACAGGATTTTAGGGAAGTTTTGACCAGCAGATGGGGGTTTAAACGCCGATATAACAACAACAAACCTGTTGAAAATGTGCAGCTTGGCTAGCCAAGCTCAAGCACAATGACTAAAGAATAGCCGTTATCAATTTGGGAAAAAGACTGACTGGGCTGACGGATTTCGATTTTTTGGCTGGGGGGCGTGGGGACTTCATCAAATATCCGCTGATAATAACAACTTTCCTATATGACATGAAAAAAAATTGGGGCCGAAATACCGAGCTTCACAGGGTTTGTCCTTCACTACATTCGTTGAACTGCAAAGCATGTGTGATCAAGGTGAGTGATCAAAGGATGTCGTGTGCGGAAGGGTTTCAGAGCGATGGAGGGTGATTGGTTGAGAAAGGAATATATAAGGCGGTGTAGCTCAGCTTTCGAACACCTGCGCGAGTGCTATGACGGCGTTCGTCCTGCTGTTGGTCTGAAATTCCGCGAGGCTCTGTTTGGCCGGTATTTCTAGTCACTGGAGGACCTGGAAAATGAGATTAAGGACTTAAGTCGAGTAATAAAAATCAATATGAGTATATTTTTAGGCAACCGGCTACTACTACATGGAGAGAAGTTTCTACGAACACCCTTTGGGATTTATTCCTACATCAACAAAGCCACATGCGGATGAATCTAATCGAGCGCGCAACCCAAAAAACCAAAACGTAAACAGACGAAATTGGCCTTGGTTAGTTAAAACAAATGAACGGCAAAATAAAGCACGCTGGAGAAGCAAAGGAATATGGCTATCAGAGTGAAAATGCGGTAGTAAATTGCCTTTGAATAATGGCATTGCCAATTTACAACCGTTAATATCGACCGTTTCCCGTGCAATTCACCGCTAATATAGGTAATGGCGATAGGCACATTCATATCGCCATGTCTAACCGGATGATGTTTCTGGACGGACTACTAGAAGCCAAAAGCCATAAAAAACATAAATTTTGGGTGAGATATGCGAGACTGTCAGAACGAATGACTATTTACCAACCATACTAACCTTCTAACTAACTAACCAACAAATTAACTAACTAACTAACCAAACTAACTTAACTAACTGACTAACAACGAACTAACTAAACTAATTAACTAACTAACAAACCAAACTAAACTAAGCCAAACTCACTAAGTAACTAACTGTATAACTAACAATACTAATTAACTAGCTATACTGACTAACTGACCAATCTAACTAACCAACTAATTAACTAACTAACTAACCAGACTAACTAAACTAACTGACTAACAACGAACTAACTAAACTAATTAACTAACTAACAAACCAAACCAAACTAAACCAATTTAACTAACCAACTAATTAACTAACTAACTAAGCAGACTAACTAAACTAACTGACTAACAACGAACTAACTAAACTAATTAACTAACTATCAAACCAAACTAAGCTAAACCAAACTCACTAAGTGACTAACTGTCTGCTAACTTCTCACTTGGCCGACTTTCTTAATGACATCCTCCGGGTCTGTCTGTGACTGGAAGTATCATCAAAAATAATGTCGCAAAAATTAAGCTCAAGAAAGTCCCCAGAAGCCGTCGCAGCTTGCGAGAAAATGTACGACCAATCACTCTTTAGCACTCTGAAACACATCCGCATATCGCTTTTCTTGGTCACTCGCGTCAACTCACGCGTTCCACGCCGCTCACGCGAAATAATGGCGCGGCCGCATGTGCGCGCAATCGATAGACGAATAAAGAACGCTAACCAATGAAATGCCTGATTGCATGAGCGAGGTGGCCAATTACGTGACAGAAATACATATCTCGATAAATCGCTATTCACGTATATTTACTCGATATCTATTGCTACTAGGGGTGGTATAACACAAAACCGTGGCGGTTAGTGCGGTACGTGCCGTCCATTTGCACCACTTTTGCATACTGAGCGAACACGGATTTCAATGCTGGCGTTGTGAAGCAGACAGACTGGAGGCCTTCTTTTCCGTAGAGGAAATCAGGGTAACATCCTCCCTCCATCTGATAGAGGGCGTCAGTCATCCCAGTCACCGTTGGATCAGATTTAAAAACGCGCCTTTGCATGTTTGCAAGGTCCTTCATTTTGTAGTTTATTCCAAGTGAACATACAGAACTGTTTCTAAAGAGAAGGCTTACTTCTTAGGTCAGTATAGGTCAGTATATTTTAAGATTAATAGGCAATGCCTTTGGAAACCCTATTGTAAACGGTACATGCAATATCTTACTTTAAATAAACGCGGTACTAAATTGCTGTCAGTAATACATACACTTAACAGAATATTTTTCGTTGTAAATGCAAGACCGAAACTTGAGTACATTCAGTTGTAGATGATTTCGGTAAAATGGAATGACAGCCATCCGCATTAGCGGTATGTGTATGCAAGGCGTTGGTTCGGCACCACAGAGCTGTTCTGTCCAGACGAGCGGTATTGTCCAAGCAAATATACATCGAGTCTTTGCTTGAACGTCTCCGTGGTATCCGCCAGTATTACGTCCTCGGGAAGCCCGTTCCAGGCACCAACGACTCGCTGTGAAAAATAGTATTTGCGAACGTCCAGGCGGCATCGGGATCCTCTAAGTCTTAGAGAGTTCCCACGCAGGTTTGTTGTTGTGGCCAGGGTGAAGAAATCGTCGGGGTTTAGGGCACATTCCTGGTTCCTCAAAATCCGATAGGCCTGTATGAGATCTCCTCGAACCTGCCTGTACTCAGGAGGAAACAGTTTAAGTTCCGTAAGTCGGCAGTTGTAAGGTAAAGTCCTGAGGCCTTTTACAATTTTTGTTGCTCTCCTGTGAAC
>CACRXP010000024.1:2137663-2148841 GCA_902702965.1 Spirometra erinaceieuropaei
TCGTGGCCCGGTGAGTAGAGGCGTTGACTTCTAAACCAACAGGTCGCGAGCGAGTTCGAGGCTCGGGTGTTCCACACTTCGGGCTTGGGTATGGCTGGCTGACGACGGCTAATAAGCCAGAAATGGCCATTCCAGTCTCCCTTGTCTTTGTCGGTAATATCATTCTGCCTATATATATATATATATATATATATAGCATTGCACGTTCCCTTTTGCCAATGTGCCTCAGAAAATGTATAACGCAGCCCGTATCTTTTGCAAAATTTTTTGAGCTCCATATAGTATCCTCTTAAAGACATATAGAAATATAGGATTCTTCTTTCATGCAACACATGAAGCTTGTAGACTGAAATCGCTAAATTCTAATGCGACGTTTGATCAGGCTCAAAATTATTCGAGAATTAGGAAGCTTTTTTCAAACCTAAATATACGCATTAATGAATGTAAAGTGTGAATAAAATGTGATTTTCTACCAATCAGGTAAAAGAAAGCACATTTTGGTGCGTGCTTTCTATAAAATATATAGGATTTTGCTACGTGATAATGCATATTATAACGCAATCTTATTAACCTTCCTGGTCAAAAACGCCTCCAGAAACTTGGCCACTTTTCCATGAGATCGGTCACGCACTGTAGATGCTGCACATACTAGCTTCCTAGCAAGTCAGGAATTCGTCCTACTGACTTCTTCTATCGCCGACGACATGCGCACAGACATTCACAGTCGCGCCTATGGTCTTCTTTTACAAAGAAAACGTCACCAAGACTTAACAATAGGTAATGAATAGGAGTTGCGATCCCTGAAGACTGATGAAAGTGTTGTTATTTCATCTACTGACAAAGGTGGAGCAACAATCACTATGAATATGACTCATTAGATGTAAAGAACAAACCAAGTCTTTATTGACAGAGCACCCCCTACACCACTCACTGTGGATCCAATAAAAAAGCAGGTCACAGCTGTAAAAAAGAAGGAGAATGAACTCGCTCGACTAAAGCTGATAAATCCTAATGACTCCAGATTCATGACTCTCAGTGACCTCTGTATCGCACATGCATACGGTCTTCCAAAATTGTCCAAACTTGATACACCACTGAGGGTAATAGTGCAGCTCACTGGATCAGGCAGTTTGAACCTAACCAAAAGATTATATAGGCAACTGAATTACTTCGTCGACGGATCACAATACAGCGTCACGAAGTCTCAGGCATTCCTTAAAAAGATCCAATGTCGTAAAGTAAGTTCTGATGAAAGCGATCCATTATTTGATATGGTTGCATTGTTTTCCTCAATACCACGAGACTTTGGCATTAAGAGCGTGCCTCAATGTCTCCAAGACAATCCCAGCGACATTCAAATTCAATAGGTCTTGAAAATACTAAGATTCTGCACCAGTACCTTTTTCCAATTCGATGGTACGTATTACACAGCTTAAGTGCACCTGAATGGGTTCGCCAATTTCGGAGCTACTCACAGACCTAGTTTTACAACAACTAGAAAACGATGTTGCACGAAGTTTCCAACAAAAAGTGTTGCTCATATGCATAGATTACAAATTCGTCATCGAAGAGACATGTGAAATTGAGCGATATCACCGGAGCCTGAATATCGCTTGCTTAGCTCTACAATTTACTTGCGAAGGTGACCTTGCGAAAAGCGTTAACCGGAAATGTTCTGACGCTGAGCTTATCCTTATCTCTCATTGTAACCAACCAGCAGCCCATAAAAGAAGCTGTGCTCAGACTCTCTTCCATCACACCTAACCCTACAGCAGTAGAAAAAACTGACTTACTTACATCGGTGTTTCCGACTCAACAGGTACCTGGTCAACTTTGTGAAATGCAACCTCGGACGCCAGAGACAGCCTTAAATTATTGACTTTAATTAAGGCATGGTGTCACGGCATTTAAACGTAAACTTCACTGAAGGACTATTATAAAACTTGCGTTTTCTCGTGCGTTTTTAGTATGAGAATATATTATTTACATCTTAAAACGAAGTTAACTAAATTACAGTCATATCTGACGTTTTTGGGATATTGCGCTTGTCTAAAAATAATCGACATTTCTAAACAAGGCAAAACTACCTCTAATATTTTTTATCCTTTTAATCATTTCACGTTTGTTCTTTATTAATATAGACATTGAATTTATGAAATGGTGTCGGTTTGTGAGTGATTGGCAATCATTCATAAATTTCGACACCTTTCATGAACTAGGTTACGAAATGTATATATAAATATATAATTGAAAATAGGCATCCTAAAAAGCATGACTCGAAATAGATAAGTTCGTTGGGAAAGATAACTGAATTTGTTTCGTAAACTATCGACCTTGGTTACATATGGCTTCCTCAGACCTGAAGTCAGTGTTCAAAACAGTATAAATTTAAACATGGCTTAAAATCAATATTGTCTTATCTCTCCTGCCAGTCAGTCTTTACTGTGAGTTGACGTCAGGTACCGATCGGCTAACTCATTTTCCACATTTTCTTGAGATTGTTGCACACAGTGTCGAATTGTATGTGCCGATTTATGCATTAGTTATCAGGATAAATGGCCCCTAAAAGTTCGCGACCCTTCTTAGATGCGCAAACACTGACAATCCCAAGTGAAGGCGAGACTGATATCCAGGATATGCATGGTTACTTGAGGCGGATGGTTTCGATTCTTTACTGCTAGTTAGCGTTCGTAAATGCGTGCAGAGCCGAATTTTCCTAGCTTCACTACAGTAAACTGCATCACAGACCCCACGCAGGGTCTTGTGGCTAACCATTTTATCCAAATAACAAAGCTTATTATTAGAGCATACAAGGTGGTCACGAAGTGTAGTCGTCGATTGGACCGCCACGGGTATTCGGTGCTTATTCAGATGTCATTCAACGTGTTAGGACATGTTCTTAGTGTGCGGAAGTCTTCGCCAGTTCATTGTTAAGGGCGCCTTATGGCAGCCATCTAGTCCCTTGTCTTTCTCTTGTAGATCCTGTTGCCTCATGCAGCGGTGTAAAAAATTCTTGGGATGCCTATTGTGGGAAAATATTTGGAACACATAATTCAGTTGTGTTTGGTAGGTTTCTTTGTCAGAACAGAGAGTTTTCGTCCGGTTTATGAGGCTGTTTGCGGCACGCCGTTTGTGAGAAATTGGGCGATCCTCTCGTAATGTAAAAGAATCTCAGCGTAAGTCTCTTCGCGGTACACCGATATGCGTAATGTCCTGTCATTCTTTCTCATTACGAGAACATCTAATAATGGGAGTTTGCCGTCAACCTCTATCTTGAGTGTGAATGTGATTCCTCTAATTGTTGAATTATTGTTGCTATAGAGCATTTCTTCATAGGAAACGTGATAGGAGGTCGGAAACAACGGTTTACAGGGAGGGACAAGTACCTCTCATAATCTAAGTTTTCTTAAAAACTACCTCGCTCTACACCAACCCAGGTGCGTGAGAACAACTAACCATCGTGTAAAGAAACCGTCGTACCGAACCAGCTGATAAGAAGTCTGAGGTCTACTTTCTGAGTAGTATTTTCACAGTGAGCAGGGAATTTAGTCTAAACGTGCAGGCGAGAAACCCCAGGAAAAAAGCTGAAGGGGCACCCAAAACCGTGGTTCCGCGCGCAGTGACGTGTGTTGCTGGTGTGTAAAAAGAATTCGCTATAATAATGAGCAGATAAGCGATTGACGTCAGCCACAGGCCGGAAGTAACAATCCCACGGCAACTCACGCGTCCATTGCACCCAATTCCCATAAATCATAAAATGAGTGTTATATACCTGATAGACTGCAATCGTGGTCATGCCAATTATGTTGGCGAAATCGGCGAACAGGTCCGCACGGGATTGCACGATCATGGTTTGGCTGTGAAACGAAAAGATGAACTCTCCTTGGTAGCCGCCCACCCGTCCTCATCAAAGCACCGCTTTGACGTTGAGTACGTGAGAATTTTGGGCGAGTCGGATGACTGGATGTTGCGTCTGCTGTAAGACTCGTAGCACTTAACAAATGATTCCGGTAATGGACCCATGGATCTGCCAATATCCTGTCAAGCACCACATGAACAAATCAGCTGCGCAGCTGGAGGTCATAACCGGCAGAGGTAAGCTTAATATGTGATGAAGTTAACAGTCACTCCATAACGATGAGCCCACGATAGAGTTGGCTACGTCGAATAAATTAACAAATCATCCCATCGATCGACATTTCGTCTTTTTCTACGCAATCACCTGGGCCGTACGTAATTAAGGAGTTGTGTATCGCGAGCTGACGACGTCTCATAAAGCAAAAATTATCATTCTAGTCCCCATTGCCTATGTCGGCAATGCTATTCAGCCTATTATACGCGGCTCTGAGCGGCCGCTGGTTGGGCTCCAGAGAGAGCCATAAAGCACAACCAGACGAGTGAGTAAAACAACGCGATCGCTGACCGACATCCACATATATATATATATATATATATATATATGGATATAGGCAAAAATGCTGACCCCAGGTGTAAAGATGGAAGAGGAGGATGAGGCGATCTCTAGGGAAGAAGGTTTATTCATCTGACGTTTCGTGTTCATGCTCCAGCACATCTTCGAAGATAGGCTAAGTAAGAAATACAGGGTTTAAATAGGCCATCTGCACTCTCACCCGATAGGTTCGTCCCCTTCGCTTCTCTTTGGCCCCCCTCTCGCGCGTAGATGGTGCCTGACGGCCTCGTATGGCGTTGGCAAATCGTTACTTCGGTTGATAGAGTTCGTGTCTGATTTCCAGGCCTCGATCACTTCCCTTGCCAGTTTGCTTTCGGCTCGGCCGAGCACCTGGGCGCCGTCAAAGTCGAACTTGTGATTGTTTTTTAGGCAGTGCATGGCGACATGCGATAGTACGTCCTTTCGCCTTACGGCCAAAGTGTGCTCATGCATGCGCGTTCTTAGGCGTTTTTCGGTCATGCCACAGTAGTTGGCTGGACAGTCCAGACATTTGACGCGGTAAATGACGCCTGACGTGTCTGCAGGTGGTAGCCGGTCCTTGGGCTGCATGATTAAGCGGCGGATGGTGGCCTCCGGTCGGTATCCAACGCCCACGCCTAGCGGCCTTAGCATGCGCTCAGTGGCTTCGGAGACGTTACTCACGTAGGGCAAGACACGGAAGATTTCTGGTCTTTGTTTCTTCTCACCGTCCGTCTTCGTGTACCTTCGGTACAAGCATTTGTTCACAAAACTGCGCGGATATCCATTGGCAAGAAAGAGGCGCCATAGGGTTTTACGCTCCCGCAACTTCTCGGCATCTGTGCTGCAGTGTGTGTAGATGCGGCGAACAAGGGTCCGGACACAACTGCGTTTAGGGGACAGGGGGTGAGACGAAACAGCGAATGTCGTCTACCGTGTCCAGTACAGTTCCTGTGAGGCGAACTACGTTGGAGAGATCGAAAAACGGTTACAAACCCGCATGAGTGAGCACGCAAGGGCAGTGAGAAGGATGGACCAACTCTCACTGGTGGCGGAACATTGTGCTACCTCTGGACACACTTTCGCCTTCCAGAACGCCGAAATCCTAGGCCGAGGTACCGACCAGACAGCCAGGGCAACGTTCAAAGCCTAGCACACCATACCAACTTCCATCAACCGCTGCACGATTCGCCCCCCCCCCGCAGCAGATCCTGCACGAATAGCAGTAGGAACGACAACACTCCCGCATACTCAGCACCCATGAATACTGAGGCGCCGTACAGAACCCACCTCCGACGATGGAAGTCTGTGTGCTTTTAAACGTCATGCTATTAAACCTATGGTTCCCGAGATCGCCTATTCTTCTCATTTATCCCCGGGGACGCGCATTTTTGTTTTAATTGGCAATATATATATATATATATATACATATCAGCGAGGAGGGACGACAGAGAATGCGGGTAGATTGATACAGCACTGTTTCGGGCTTATTCTGCCTTCATTCAGCCAATCATAACCCTGACCACCAGCAGTTGGAACCAGAAACACAAACATGCGCACAGACGCAACTGGCGCAGTCGGTCCACCACTGAGGCCTACCAGATGGGTCATAAGCACTTCATCGAACCGAAGTTCATCAGTGCCTCGCCACCTGTCATTCTCTGTCGCTGCAGATCGGGTATTTATCAATCAGGAATGGGCGCACACCGATCTATTGGCTTCACAAAGCAAACAAGCTCCGTATGTGTGGCAAAGGTCACGAACAGGCAACCAATTACCAGCCGAAGTCGGCCAAGTCATAAAAGCAGCGAGGAGGGACGACAGAGAATGCGGATAGATTGATACAGCACTGTTTCGGGCTTATTCTGCCTTCATTCAGCCAATTTCGGTTCTGACCCTAAAAAGTCATGTCCCGGAGATTTAACTCCAAGTTCTGCACTGATTAATTTCCGAAATTATTCACCTGATATATATATATATATATATATATATATATATATATATAATGGTATGGGACGCTTACTGATCGTCCATGCGGAGCTCACTCGTTCCGTTGTGCGTTAAGGGCTCTCTCTCTATAACTAACAGGTCGCGAGTTCAAGGCCCGGGTGTTCCACACTTCGGGCTTGAGTATGACTGGCTGATGACGGCTAATAAGCCAGAAATGGCCATTCCAGTCTCCCTTGTCTTTGTCGGTAATTTCATTCTGCCTATATATATATATAATAGTAGGAGGCGTTCACCGATCCTCCCTCGGAACTTACTTGTTCCGTTGTGCCTTATGGACTCGCTCTCGAGCCCAACCCGCAGCCGTACAGCGGCGCATGATATAGGCAGAATGATTTTACCGACAAAGACAAGGGAGACTGGAATGACCATTTCTGGCTTATTAGCGAGTACATTAGGCACAACGGAATGAGTAATTTCCGTAGGAACGATCGGTAAGCGCCCCCTGCCATTGTATATTCCCGACCGAAAACCGACAGGGCAACGTGCACGTGGCTCAGGGCTTAGAGGCGTGGATTTCTAACAAAAACAGGTCGCTAGTTCGATCCTCGTGTGTGCCACACTTCGGGGTTGGGTGTGACTGGCTGACGACGGCTAATAAGCCAGAAATGGCCATTCCAGTCTCCCTTGTCTTTGTCGGTAATATCATTCTGTATATATATTTATATAAAATAAAATGAGCGAAGACTCGAAGTTCAGACACATTATTCCGTTCATCATTCCCAAAAGAAGACGACGAAAAAGAGGCAACTCCATAGATCGCAGTGTATTTATGCTGACGTTTCGAAAACGACCTCGTAGCGCTTTGTAGGCCGGATGATGATCAATGACTCTGTTGATTGTGCCAACTGAGGACGAACTTTCGAGAACCAATCTGGCCATCTTGTCGTTGGCTCGGCCGATGGCGCTTGCCTCCCCAAAGGCGAAACTGCGTTTATTCTCTTTTTCTTCTTTGTCTTCTTTCGGGAATGATGTACGATCGGTCTCTGCAGCGACAGAGAATGACAGGTGACGAGACAGTGACGAACGTCGGTTCGATGAAGTGCTTATGACCCATCTGGTAGACCCCAATGGTGGATCAACTGCGCCAGGTGCGTCTGTGCGCATTTATGTGTTTCTGGTTTCAGCTGATGGTGGTCAAGTTTATGATTGGCTGAATAAAGGCGCAATAAGCCCGAAACAGTACTATATCAATCTACCCGCATTCTCTGTCGTCCCTCCTCGCAGCTACTATGACTTGGCCGAATTCCACATGGCAATTGGTTGGCTGTTCGTGACCTTTGCCACACATACGGACCTTGTTTGATTCGTGAAGACAATAGATCGGTGTGTACACATTCCTACTGATTGAATATTTATATCAGTATCAGTATCAGTTTATTAAGGTAAATATAGGCAAGCGTCTTTAAATTCCCTCTTGGTTACAAGTCGTCGGAGAAAAACATTGATAAATGGGAAGGTGAAAAAGGGATTTTGTACATACTCGCGGACAGCTGCCAGCTAGACGAAAAAGAGTAATCATTAATGGTTACTTACTAATTACAAGTAGTATAAACACATATAAGATGGTACCGGGTTATGTGAGTGGATGTGGGGGTGGTAATTGGGAAGCTTGATGCAGGTCAAGTCTACACTTGAAGGAGTTCACACAGGAGGAGGTTACAACATCGGTAGACAGGGCATTTCACGCTGCAACCACTCTGTTACTGAAAAAGGACTTTCGTCCATTGGTTCTTTATTTCCCTGCGCGTAGTTTTAGGGGATGACCGCGCAAAGTGGGCGTGTTAGCTTGGGTGAAATAATCAGTGGGATCTAAACAACAGTCTAGGCCGTTGATGATGCGAAATGTTAGTATAAGGTCACCACGTAATTGCCTGTAGGAAAGGGGGAACAGGTTGAGGATTGACAGTCTGGTTTCATAGGGCAGTGCTCCCAGACCTTGTGTCATTTTGGTCGCCCGTCTCTGGACCTTCTCCAAGACGGTATAATCCTTGGCAGTCCAGGGTCTCCACGCCTGTATGGCATATTCTAGATGAGGTCGCACGAAGGTGCCAAATATTTTGGAAAAGCAGTCAGGGTCAAATCCCATAAATGCTCGCCTAATGAGTTGCAATGTGGCCGTAGAAGATTTAGCCGCCTTCGCGCAGTGCAGTGTTGGTTTGAGTGACGATGTAATCCATACACCCAGGTCCTTCTGACTGTCAACCTGTTGCAGTGGTGTGCCGTGTAGAAAGTAGGTCCTGGGGCTGGGGGCTCTGAAGCCGCCGAGTTTATAAAGTTACACTTGCTTATATTGAAGGGCATAAGCCAGCGCTTCGACCAGTCTTCGAGCCTGTTCAAGTTTGCTTGCAGGTGGTCTGCGTCTGCCGCATCGTGAATAACTTTCCACAATTTTATGTCGTCGGCAAACAGGATGGCATCACAGTCTAGGTCCTTGACGCAGTCATTTACGAAAACGAGGAATAACGTGGGACCGAAGACTGAGCCCTGTGGGACGCCACTCACCACGCTTACATCTGACGACTGTTGACGCCCGACCTGCACTCTCTGGGACCGTCCAGCCAAAAAGCTCTGGATCCATACAAGAAGGCGTCCACGAATTCCAGCGTTGCGCAGTTTGTACAAGAGACGTTGATGAGGAACGCTGTCGAAAGCCTTTTTGAAGTCAATGTAGATGGCGTGCACCACCTTGCCTTCATCACGTGCTTTGGTCCAGCGTTCGAGCGTAAAGAGCAGATTCGTGAGGCAGGACCTACCACTACGAAAGCCGTGTTGGGCATCAGAAAGGAGATGGTGCTGCTCGAGGAACTGCACCAAGGCCTTCTTAATGATCTTCTCCATGATTTTGCAACAGATGGAGGTAAGACTCACTGGCCTGTAGTTATTCGCAGACGCACGACTTCCACCCTTGAAAAGCGGAGTGATGGTAGCGGACTTCCAGTCAGAGGGCAGGCATCCAGTAACAAATGACGTTTGAAAGATCAAGGCTAACGGCTTGGACATTTCGGAAGCTAGTTCCTTCAGCAGCTTGGCCGGGATTGCATCAGGGCCTGGGGAGGTCGATTCTTTTAGGTTTAGTAACTCACTCCGAAAAATTGTTTCGGTGAAGAAGACGGCTTCGAGGGTAGGCGTTCCATCGTCTTCATAAGTGGGTGAGGAAAAAGCAGGTTCACTTGTCACGACTGACCGGAAGAACTGAGAGAGATGTTCAGCCTTATCCTTGTCATCAGAGATTTCCACACCCTTAGCCGTTCGCAGCAGTGGGACAGGATCTTTGTTCCGTGTGCTCTGTCTTATGTAGCTGTAAAGGATTTTTGGATTAATCATGGCACGGTTCAAAAGATTCTTTTCAAAAGCTTTCCTATCTCTGGCGATGAGAATTTTGACCCGATTTCTCTGTAACTTATAACTGCTTAGGGATTCTGGCGTGCGATCCGTCAGCGATCTTTTCCATAGCTTCCTCTTCTTGTTAACTTCCTTCTTTAACGACGGAGTCAACCAGCGAGGTCTATTTGTTAGTCTTTTGCGCGTGATTGGACAGTGGTTGGAGATGAGGTTGTGGACTAACTCTTTGAACTGACACCAAGCCTCTTCGACATCGCCGGAGAGAGTGGATGCCCAGTCGATAGGACTAAGATCCTTTTTCATCTGTTCGAAATCGCCGCGCCAATATTGGGTCGGGAATCGAGCGGTTGTGCAGGAAGGGAGAATAATGTGTATTCCCACATGAGAACTACATGGTCACTCTGACCCAACGGGAGGAGGCAACTCACAACGTCGATGTTGTCAGACGACTTGGTGAACACAAGATCGAGGCAGTTCATCTGTTGGCCCTCTCGAACTCTAGTTGGAAACATTACGTGTTGTGTGAGAAGCAGGTTGTCGAAGGTACGCAGTAGCTGCTGGTCAAATGCTGCTTCAGAGCAGTCGGCTGAGGCCGAGCTCCAGTCGATGTGAGGTGCATTAAAATCTCCAACGATGAGAGTGGTCGGCCGCGTTGAAAATAATCTGAGCTCCTCCAGCAGTTGGGCATCAGCGTCAGGGTCATTTCTCGGGGACGATATACTGTCAAGATATCGAGACTTTGAGAGCCCGGTGCCCTTATGGTCAGCCATAATGCTTCGGTACTACAAGTCAGTTGGGCAGTTTTTTCTGAAGCGTGCAAGCCGTTCTTAACGAATGTTATTATGCCTCCACCCCTTCTGTTTTCTCTGTCTCGGCGGAACAGTTGAAATCCAGGGAGCATGAGCTCTCTATCATCAACCTGTTCGGACAACCATGTTTCTGTTATTGAGATAACATCTGGATGGAGGTCGTAGGTATGGATACGGAGTTCGTCCAGTTTAGAAAGTACACTTTGCGCGTTGGTATACATGAATATGAGTTTCGAGTTCATGCGAGATTTGTTTTCAAACCCGGCACGGGCTACTGGGGTAGCTGTGCAGTCATTCGGATCGGCTTGAACCAGAGGGGAGCGGAATGTCGTTTGACAATCCGGTCTTCGTAGATTGTCAAGTTTTCCTCTCCGTTGGTTAGCCGTGTTCTCAATTCTAGGACAAGTTCGCGGCGTTTCATTATCTCGGCAGGTGAGTAGTCCGGCTGAAAAAACACTCCTTTATGGGAATGCTTCATTCGAAAACGCCTGGAAAGTATTAGTTTCGCCTGCTCATTGCTACCAAGAACGATTTTTAGGGGTCGTGGTCGCGTCTCCGGAGCGGCATTTGTACGGCTACCAAGACGAA
>CACRXP010000024.1:2192248-2214069 GCA_902702965.1 Spirometra erinaceieuropaei
GAATAGGTATCCGTCCCCGAATTTGCCGCAAGGTCACCCGCATTGCCGGGAGATCCTACTTCCGTTCCTTACTGAACTTACTACCGGAAATGTTAAAATGGAGTGATGGAGCTAGACAGACGGCAGTCAAGCCTTCAGTCCGCCATGTATAAGTTGGCTAAGAGTTGGGGCAAGGTTCCTATCTCGTAAGGTGTAAAAAGCCAGTCTAACGAAACTCTCCAAGTTTCCATATAGCTTAAGTTGAGCGCAATAAGCGAAAATCGCTTACCTAAACGAAACCATACTTAGAACCACCGTCAGAAGAGCGCCTTGGAGCATTCGAAGATGCCGGAGGGGTTAGGGACGTAGCCACCTTTGTGTAGTAGGGTATAATTTCATACGTTCCTAAAAGACACCATTGGACGTTTAAGACAGGAAGGCGGCCTCGACCGTGCAAAGTTAATATGCAACATGGTGGAGGCTACAGTGTCATCATTAATAACATCGAGAATTTTAAGATATTAGGGGGATACACGAGTGAAGGCGCACACAACCGTGCAACCCTCATTTGCTCTTTCGGCTGGCCACATCTCGGCAGCAAGCCTATGGAGCAAAACGTAAGCTGAAGACTAGAACGAGTTTACCTGGTAGTTCAAGCAGGCCAAGTAGTCTTAACCTGGGTTGAGCGCCAGATTCGAGTAGCGTCCCGAAAAATTGATAATTAAACGTAAACGGTTGATCGCTGCCATTTAAGAACTAACATGGTATCAGCCCTAAGGATACTTTCCTTTGCAATGTTAGGGGAACCGGTAAAGCCAACTAAAGATTCCTACCTCTAGATAAATCATGTACAAGTCACAGGATTAAGAAGTATAGCAATGTGACGAAGTCAGTACGTTTAACAGGGCCGTTAGTTCGCCGAGGGAGGCCATGCCAAAAGATGATGCAGGAATAGCCAACTTTACACAACTTCCTACATGACTGTCTGTCCTTTGCTTGCCCTGGAATTGGCTTGAGTGAGTATAATCGGCTGACAACAGCCGATTAGTCGGAATGGCTGCTGCATTATTCGTTGTCTTTTACGTCAATACCTCTCGAGCGAGTAGGGTCCGAACTTCTAGGCGAATTCTCTCTCTCTCCCTCTATGCAATGTCATGAGTGAGACCATCTGGGTTGGTTGTCTTCTTGGACGGTCGCGTTTGGTGCGTGCGGCGGCGTGCCCAGCACTGGTGATGGGACTGGGTGATCGAACAAGAGGTACTGAAGTCAGCCTGCTATTCCCCCGCTTTGAACCCCGGGGCTGCAGGAGTTACACCCGCGCAACACGGTTTGACGAACAAGCGGTTTTAATTTGGCACCCAAGGTTCAACAAACAACGTACGAGCAGAACCTTCGGTGTTGCATCATTCACGGATGCCGTCGAATTTTCTCTGACGAGGCGGGGTGGGGGGAGGAGCGATTGGAAAGTCAAGACTCGCTATAGCCGGTCAGCCTTGGCCCGAACTCTGCCCGGCGGGTCTAACTGTCTAGAATGATGGCTTAGCTGGATGACGCGGCAGGAGCGCAAAAGGCTGTAACATCCCTGATGCCAATGTCCATTCTTGTCTTTTTGCTACTAACCGTTTGTTAGTAACCAGACTTTACTAATATCACCCTGGCCTTGTCTCTGTACCCCTTTTCGTCCGTTCCCGTTATGCTTTGTTCATTGTTCTTTGTCCATTGCCTATTGGTATTTGTCGCCGCTCGCCTTTAAACCGACCACCACACTTTGGCGTCACTCGCTGACTGCTCGTCTAATCACCTCGAATGTACGTCCACTTTTCAATTTATTCCCCGCCTCCGTTAATCTTACTGTTTACTGCTATTGAACCACAGAGAAGAACCGAGTTATCCCGACTGTCTTCTGACATAGCGTTGACCTCGGGTGCGTCTATTCCGGTGAATAAACCAGCACTGAATCGAGAATATCTAAAGAATACTACTAACAAGGCGACGTGGGCAGATCACGGCACAAATCAACAACCGTGGTGTGCACTTGCGTGCATGCCACAGGAATATCTGCAGGCGCGTAACTGGNCGCAGAAATCAGATCATCGTCAAAGTTACAGTTCACATTTTAGATATTTACAGTATGAAACGCGGCAGAAATTTTCAAATAAGACCAAAATATAGCCTGGTAGTTCACTAGAAGGCTTAATTTTGTCGGATGATCTCTCTTTATTTGGCTTGGAGGCGTTTAAAATGCCGTAAATCGATACGTCTCCAATAAAACTAACAGCTGAGCGGCAAGCCAGCCCACATTAGCTGTGCGCTCCATTTTGAAATCTTTGCTCAGTTGAAGTTCAGATATTCACCTCACAAATGCCTCATCTGTAAAGCACGTTGGTATGCTCGTTTACTCATAAATGACAATGATATTAGAGGATATCACTGAAAAACCTTTGCCTAGAAGTGCCACCCACTCACTGAAGATCTATCGAAGATTGGTTAATATATCTTGGCACATTGACCGAAGATTGGTGAAATTGGCCGTGTGCCCCCTGTTCCTATGCAAATTTGGCCACTAACGGTGCAAATATACACAAAAAAGCCATTGCTGGGGAATAGAAAACGTCTCACAAAAAATAAGCATTTATTTTAAATAAACGGGACCCACTAATAATAAGATATTGCAGCTAATGGCTAGATAGTAAGGATTGGTATGGTGCGAGACGCTCACTTGTGCTAAGAAAGGCAGCCGCTATTTGTGGGTTATGTTTTTGGGTTTTGAATTTTGCACACAACCGACGTTCCCGCAAAAGCATTTCGCAAATGATGTGGCCAAGACTTAAACAAATTCCTTATCCTTATTAAAAGTGTACGTAGATGAATGACAAGTGTTTCGGGGAAAAACATGTGAAAGCGCCAATATTTAAGGCAATGTGTTTGCTGGAACGGACAGTCAAGCATATCTACTTAGAAAGTACTTGCATGAAGTAACTTTTTCAGAGACTTAGTGATTACACAGCTGACCGGGATTCATTTCAGACAGATGTACGGAGCAAATGACGACTTCCTATGTCCCTGATTAGTATCTTGGCCATGCGGAGTAAACAAGTCTTTTAAATGAACCCTTACGTTCGTCTGAGTGTTCGTATATGCCATCATCAACCGCATGCTTTGTCTGAGTATCTTCAGTCTACTTTCGTGTTCCTGTGTTAAGTTTACTTAGTCGGAATAACTTGTTTGTGTGCAATAAGTATTGTTTTAAATTACTGGCTGTCTAGACAATCACATGCGCCATTTGTCAGTCAGTATGAGTCAGTATTGTTATAGCAAATAACAGAAGACTCGAAAACTCCATTTAAACAGTACAGGTTCTAATGTAAATTGTTAAATTTCAAAATTATTGCATACCGTTTTCTTATACGAAACGATTAGTTCTGAGAGAAAAATAAAACTGTGACAAAGATATGACATTTAGGATAAAATGCAAAATAATCGTTCCTTGTATTCGCACTGCGAATATCTTCATATCGGACAAGGTTAATGCACAAAAAGGTGGTGCTGAATTCATGTTCGTAGTATGTTTCTAGTCATTGTATTAATCCGTGAGATCGTGCATGGGAATTCGGGTTGCTTTTTAACAGACGGTTATCCAGATGTCTCCTGAACATACTCATAGTAGAAGACTTAACAACATATTTGGACAATAACTTCCATTACAAATGACCCTTTGCGAGAAAAAGGATGGACGTTGATTTGTGTGGCACAGTTCCTTTTTAAGCTGGTAATCGTGTATTCTGAGATGGGTATTTGGTGTCATTTAAAAAAGCGTTTATCAGTCCACATCAAGACCATGTTCGCTTAACAAGTGATACGTTGTTGTGAGGTTTCCTATGTCTGTCGGTAGTGGAGGAAATAGATATTCAAGGAGGTCAGTCGCTGCTAGAACTCTATTTTTGAGCTCATGAACAGCTTTTAGCACGTCGAAGGACATGTTCAACAATATATATATATCCTTCCGAAACCACGGACGTCAAGTCTGTACCGCACATCCAAGGTACCTGCCAAAGGCATCTGCGTACAAGTTTATAAACGTTCTACGTATCCTGCTCATGACTGCTGCGACTTTAGAACATTGTGTTGTGGCCCTCAGATCGCCTTTAGTGAATACGCCGAGATCTTTCTGCCCATTTTTGCATCCTTGCTGATACTGCGTGCATTGCCACATATTCTTTGTCTTAATGTAGTGTCTCGACTAGTGCGACTAAATACTGATATCGCTTATGATTTGTTTTTGCGAAAACCCATTAACTGGTCTGACTGACTGGGTAAACCGCTGCCAATCAAAGTTGCATGAACTCTATCCTCACCAGGCAGGTCGGAAAAGCTATCAACCCCTGCGCACAACAGGTCGTGTGTAGTGCAAATGATATAACTACATAAACCTATGAAGAGCAAATAATTTTTGCTGACGTATGAACTATTTATACACGTTGTCAACTTAAATCCACGATCGCTAAAGACGAATTTCTTCACTGAGCATAACGTCCGCTTTTGATCAATGATGCATGCAGGAATGTCACAATACCGTGGATGTAGGAGAAATCAAATTCTGATGTTCATTCAATTGGCTGTGGTATGCTTTGGTATCAAGGGAAAAGCATGCAATACGCTTCATGCAAACATAACTGGTAACTAAACTTTGCTGCTTAAGAAGACGTCACACTTTGACTGGTATTTAACGGAGTTTATCTGTTATTTTTTTATTTTTGAACGAAACCCTTTGGCATAAATACGTTTACATGCCATTTTATGTCATATTCAAACTTGAGCATAAATACTACATTTGGTAAAGAAAATTCGTTAACTATATAGACAACATACAATAATGTTATTCCGATGCTGATGGAGGCCTTAATCAAATGGTTGAACATCTCTTGAAATCCCTGCGTTTACTGAGGCATAAAACGCCCTTTAAGAGGACACTCCTTACGATCTCCACTTTCCAGTTCCATGATCCAGCAATTGTTCAGGGTTGTTCAGTCTTGAATGCATTCGCAGAAATAAAATTCGCTGTGTTTGACTGTTCTTGTTCATTTCCATCGATATCTGTTATGTTCTCCACAAAGATAAGTACCTTCCTTGTTATACTGAGTTTATGCAAAATCCGTCATTTAATATAAGATCGCTGTGTTTTTAGGACTTAGATGTTCATACGAATCCCAGTGTTCTGCATCGACAAAATGAATACAAGTTCGACATTTCTGACGTCCACGCGGATGCATTAGTTGCTTTAAAATCCACGCCTCAAGGCAAAGCAAACATTCAGATTACACAACTGAACCTTCCAAATCTAGATAAAATGATTTTGAAAAGCATCTTAACAAGTGAATATTTATCCCTTACTCTGTGGGCAAGATGGACGATACACGGGAGCGTGAATCTCACGCGCGTGTCTTTCGATAAAATGGATGACTTAACATGCGAATTAAGGAAGTCACTTTTCTGAGCAATCATGACGGCAGTTCTCAACTATGCCTGGGAGATTCACAATTAATCTTATTATTTTCTAATATAACGGGAAGGTTGTTGTCTTTTAAGTAACGTTTTGCGTTTTACGTATTACATTTGGCAACCTGGGCATGTGTGATAGTACATTCCTCTATTAGTAAATAGATTTCATAATGCGCAATTGTCCGCTTTTAAAAAGAAAACTTGATAAGAGTTTGACCAATTCATTAATTGCAGATTGTTCATGAATTGGCATTCTGTGCCTAACATAATACTGCTGTAACGGACATATTATACTCAGAATGACCGATTTGAGGGCTTCTGTTTTGGTAAAAATCTCAGGCAGACGACACAAGACGGTATCTGACCACTGGGTAGACGGTTGAGTGTCACTTTTAGTCTAATGAGAAAAAACGCCCTTAGGGACTTCTCAAAAGTGAGGGATGTGTACTGCGCACCGGCATTGGTTTGCATTCCATGAATTATCATAAAGCCAATACAATAATATCGTAATGGGGTGTAGTCGCAAATATCAGTAATTAGCAAAACCGATAAGAAATTCGCTTTGAAAAAAAAAACAATCGGGGAGAGACCTTAGAGGCGTCCTCAGTTTTTTAGTAAATATTCATCTTTTGAAAGTTATGTTTTGTGTTCTAATGAGCATTTAAACGTGAACCAATAGGCCATAGCCATAAAAAAGATCGCATAAACACTCGCAATTTCAGGGACTGCTCTCCAAAAGTTTTTATAAAGATTTTGCCAAATAGATAGTACATAACATGCCTTTATAGGTAGTCGACTGAGTACACTGAAGATCGCGAAGTGTTCACTACTATCCCAACGACGATCTAAAAGTCAATTTACTTTACCAATTGAAAAAACTGCGAATAAATTTGGCCGGATAACTCTCATCTTAATTTATGAAACGTGATGCACTTACGATCGAAGTTGACATGTCTACTCCAATTTGGTGTTCTCTCAACTTCCTGTCAACATTTGAACATGCTGAGGCTTCTGTCCGTAAGTCGCTTAAGCAAAATCAAACGAAATCCTCCTTCTTTTAATTAGATTCATATTAAGAATGTTATATGGGAAAAGATCATCGATCCTGAGTGACGGGCTCTGTAAACATACGGCCGGATATTATGCATTGGACGCTATCCCTCACGGCACTGCAGTACGCTGCTTTAGTATTCAAAAAATATGCAGGTGTTTTGTCGTTTTACTGTAACATGAATTAAAAGTACTGCGTCGATGTCTTATAAGTTCTTGTATGGCATCTGTATGCAACTAAAATTCATTAGAAATATTGATTGCATTTCCTGTGTTTACAGGCATGACTTGCCAGTTTTTATACCATACTAAGGCTCTCAAATTCAGCGTCATTTTTCGCCCTATCCATTTAGTTTATAAAAGAGGAAACTGTTAGGTTTTTGCCAACGTTCAGCTAGATCCTCGAAAGTGGTTGAGAACATCTGACCCAAGTGTTGCACAGTGTCCGGTCCATCGACCATTACTTTCATTCCTTACCATCGAAGACGCCAAGTTAATTTAAACTCAAGGATGTAAAATAGTCATCGGTAGTAACGGTGGAGCCCCAAAAATTTTATGCTAAGCCCTGCATCGGTTTCAACAAAAACCAGGTCGTCGGCATAATTAAGAGCCATACATGTCCAACTTTACACTTAAATGACATACCATGCTCATAAACTTATTTAAATTCCTGTTAAACTGAGAATCAATAATTTCCGACCAACATCCGCTGTAATGCCGTCTCACGCATTACGAATTAATACTAGAGCCCAATGCACTTTGAACGTGAGGGAATGGACCACTTACATATACACTTCGAGTATTCTCATGACTCAATTGCTACAAAATGACAAACCGGTTAAAAGACTTTGGTATATAGAAACTGTTTGTTTATTAATTAATGAACGCCTGAATGCGAGTACGCAACTAACGGTTTTGATTGTAAATGTTTCAGCATTTATGTCGAAGGAACAATTCCTCCAAACTCATTAAACACTTAAGCAATTGATAAACAGCGATTACTTAGATTGCTGAAATAATTTGTATTAACTATGCTTATTCAGCCAAAGCCATGAATTTGCTTGTTAGGCCACGCGGATCCCTATGAAACCTGCCTATGTTTAGATGACGGTCAATAAATATATTTGCACGTTAAGCACAGGTGTCCAACACACATGACTAAATACTGTTCGGGTAGTGACTGCATGCATTCATGTTGTCAGCTACTGACATATTTATCGAAATATGAACACGTTTGCCAGTCATTCCGAATGAGCATGGCATATCATTGTATAAGCAGATCATTCCGACATAACCAAAGTAAAGAAAATTCCGCCAAACGAGTCTAAGTGCCAAGCAAACTGTGAATGACATCAGATGATGACTCATCAGATAGAGGAACATTTAGGCTTCTGTTGCGTGAGTACTCACGATAGGCAAACTACGAAATTACAAAGAACAGAAAGGATAGGCAGAAATTCACGAAAATAATATTTATCCACTTGCTAAAATAGTCTCTATGAACGTATGTGCGTCTGTCTGTGTGGCAAAAAGAGGAACCATAACTTCGTCCATTTAGCGTGCAAGAAGCATCAATAAACTTATTCATTTAATCGAAACACCATGAGAAAGGTGATATAGATGAACCACTATACACATGAGCAATAGTCATATGAGAAAAAACTAACGAAACATTAAATATGTGAAGGGCGTAAACAGGATTCAAGAAAGCAGCGCGATTCAAAATTCCGAATTCAGACTTCATAATATTTCGAGGCTCTTGCTGAACTGTTCCAATTAATTAAAGAGCAAATGCAACGTCATGGCCCAAACAGAATATCTGGCTTCCTCATAACGAAACTACACAGATCAGTCTGTAACTGATCGGGAGGTAAATTAACACCCACCGACTCTCCAGGTATATTTATTTCACAAACTGTAAGACAAAAAATGGATTGTTCACAAACTTCGGATCAGACGACACATAAGACCCGTAAGTGAAGTTGAGGTTAACCACCGAACACCTGTCGATACTTGTACAAATAATACAATTTAAGTTTTAAAATTTCACATTTCGGAAGACATGACGTTAGACTGCAACGCAATGTTGAGAATGTGGTCTGTTGAGCAGCAGACTCTTGTTCAAGCCATGCTCATGTACTGTGAACATTTATCAATACAGTCCTCCCAAATATCAAATAGTGAAAAACATGAGATAGTAGTAAGTGTATAGAAAACACTAGGGAGAAAGAAAATTACAAAATGAATGTGACTGAAATTTTAACAGCAGAAATATCAAGATAGAGGATGAGATGTCTAATAAATTAATACCTTTAAATAATATCCTAAATACTTAATTTAAAAGCCATCGCGGTTGCAGCGTCTCTGAAAGAAATTCACATATTCATAACATAATGCCAGTCAAGTCAAGAGAATTGCAGCGCGTGGTGGGCTAAATGTGGATCTTCACCAAAAGACATTTGTGCACCATGGTAGGTCAAAAAGGACATTTTTGAGTGACATCCTCACACGGTCTCTAANCAGGATGATGGCAAGTTTCACAGACAATGGAATAGTATTAGAAACATTTGCGTTAACCAACGGAGTGAGAAAGGGCTGGGTACTCGTCTCCACCCTCTTCATCCTCATGTTCTCTGCGAGGGTGATGGACCCCTCGTCCCTCTCATTACTGTAAACGGCAGCAAACTCAAGACTGTGAACAATATTGCCTATTTAAGCAGCACTCTCACGCAGCATCAAAACCCTTGACGAAGTGACCCGCCGGATCTCCAAAGCCATTGGGTCAGTGGTCGGCTGCAGGCATCTATGTGGAACCGCCAAGACAGGGACTCAATAACTTTCAGTTCAGCTGTCTCCGAGAAACTTTAATGACGATCTGACGGGACAGAATTCCCAATATGGAAATCTCGGGAAGGGTCGGGATCCTGAGCTGCGATGAAGTAGTCACTTCGTGAGAATGGACAGTGAGTTACAACGAAAATAACTCTTCTACGGAGGTGCCGCTACGGGTGCTCGCTGAAAATGTCAACACGCCACTGCAAGGGCATCCTGACGAACTTTCTAAAGTACTTACAAGTCAATCTGGCGACCTAGGAGAATCTCGCCCAGAATCGACCGACAACCTATGAAGCCAGAGATCTCTTTACCTTCTTCTTCCATCTCAACACCTGGAATCAGCATTTTCACCTACATCCATCATAAGTCCTGGCGCGAAACGCGTCGCTGAGCACGGCGCTGGGAAATATTTTCCTGTGGACAGGAATCTACATATGAACAATTGGCTTTTCTACACAACTGTTTGAGGTCTGACATCATGCCAAGGAGCGTTTCTGTAAGACCACCGACTAGAACTGACTTCGGTAGAGCGGTCGCCAGGAGCTGCAGCCGACACTGGCGCAGCTGGTCCACCGATAGGATATACCAGATGGGTCATAAGCGCTTTATCAACTTCGCCACCCAAACGGAGCTTGTTTGCTTCACGAAGCCAATAGATCGTCCCGTTTTGTCTTGGGGCTCTCTTTCGAGCCGAACCAGCAGCCACATAGCGGCGCGTAATAAGGCTCTGCTTGCCACAGATTTCTCATTAAAAGTATGACAGTTTACTGTTAGATCACTAGCACAGGCTCGTTGTCAAATAACCACAAACACGTTCTGCTGATCCGCGGATGGCAACTTTCATTCGCATCAGTTTCGGCATGAGAATTACGCACTTAATGCGTTACCGCCCACCTGTTCGCGAGTGACAGAACATACCCACTGGAACAGACAGGAAAAAGGTGATAGCCCCAAGTCCAATTCGCGTCTTAAGAGGGGCCTTCGTTGCCTAGCAGTAATACGAATCGGTGTCACTACGAGTTCACCAAATAGGGAAGCTGCCGTGCCACTTTTGAAGTAGGTTGAGATACCAAACTTTTGGAGATCTATCCTGAACTACCAGACTAGGAAGTAAGCAGGGTTCTTGCGAAATAAAATCAAGGCCGACTCCATTGCGCAGTCCTAAAAATCACTCTCGTCGAAATAATTTGAAAAAAAAACTGGTCATAATATAATGCTGTTCTAAGTGGGTTGATACGCACACGACGGGCCGCCCCACACTAACTCAGGAGGAGCACCAATGAAAAGTTCGAAACCTGATTGAGGAGCAAACAGGCGTAAGGGTCGGAAAAGCAGTCCCGCTGGGAAATGGGACAGTCCAGGAGCGTCCAATATGGGAGACGTGGCAGGTTTTACGGGTGGGACTGTGGGAAAGTAGCGAAGAATGCGCGAAAACTAAGAAAACACGGGTATCATAGGTAAGTATGTTAGTTTGTTTCAGTGGGCAATAAATCTCAACGCAGGCACCGCGTAATACAAAAACTCACTGCAGGTAACCTGTAAAACCAAACCCGCGAATGAGGGTGATTGGCCTGTCAAGGTAATTGAAACGGAACCGCCCAAGGATGTGGCCAAACAAAAGCAAACTGTAGAAGACGTTGTAGGAAGTGTGCGCCGAATGCCTTTCGAGTCAAACACACTAACATTAAATCCCAAACACCGAACCTAAGCCTTAACCGAAAACCCTAACCCCAATCCCAAACCCTAAACCTTAAATCATAACCGTAAAACCCGAACCCCGACGTAGTTGTGAATTATAATCGCAGCAGCCCGGTAGGCACCTCAAACTGAAGGTGCCCGCGAAAAGTACCACCCCTGCTGAAATCAATAATAGTACGAAAGAGACAAATGCTGACCACCTGTCGAAATCAATAAGGACATGAAAGTTGTGATTTGTTGACCAAGCAGGAGAGCGTTTCCGAGTCCCACCTAAACAAGCAGATAACATATACGAAAACAGATCGACCGGTTTTCTGATTTATCAAAATTTAGCTAAAAGTTACTTCAAACGATCGGCCCCGATCAGGTTTTTTCGGTGATAGATGACTGTTGATAGGAGGAAACCATCGGCTATCGCAGTTCACTCGCCCAGAAAACTTTAACTGCGTCTCTTTGATGACATGCCACGTGGACCACGTCTCACCGCACCTATTACGCAGATGCTTCAACAAAGAGGCAATGAGAGGCAGGCCTTCAAACAGACAGGGTCACTTATGACAGTGGGCGTTCACTGATCGGGTTACGGAACGTGCTCGTTCCGTTGTGCCTTGGGGCTCATACTAGAACCCTCGCAGGCAGGGTCACGTCCAGACTGCCTTATCTTCATCATAGTAGCTCTGAATTCTTTCTAAAACCACATATTAGTGCAGGCTTCGTCCCTCGTCCACAAATGACAAAGATTGAAAGCCAACAGTGGTGAGCAGCGCGAATCTTGCTAGTAAAATAATCTGTTTATTATTAGCAATAAATGCAGTCGGCGTGCGAACAAAAGGCGATACGAAAATTCAAATATAAAAATATGCGAATATATATAGAAGGGCTCAGTTGCGCGGTAAGAGGGGTTGGTTTCCAGGTAGATGGTTATAACGGCAGCGATTAAATGAACTGGGCGAATGAAGGTCTCTAACTGNGTATCAAGATCATGCCCAAACAAGTGCGATCGGCAACGACACACAATATGACGGTCGACGTACGGTTTCAGGGGGTTGCAAGAAAGGTTGTTTGAGGAAGGGGACTATTTGCTCCGAGAAATTGGAGATCCAAAGGACAGCAGCACTATTCTGGAGAATTAAGCTCCAATACTTTGAAAGAGCGGTCTGAAGTCAAGATAGATTCCCGTGTGTCAACACGTCTCTCGCGAATACGCTTTTACGGCAAAGATTACGTATCGTTTCCTCGTTGCGTCGAAAAACGTCTGCTAGTGATCGTAGCTTAGATAGATGATTACGTACATAGGATCATTGAAAATACATGATAACATTTGGAACAGATCCCATCTATTGTTGGCCAGATAAACAACCAAGGAGAGATCTGTTTTTAGAGATTCGAGCATTCTACCTGCTCCAAATCTTGTGGTTATTTCTACCCAACGCAGAACGCTGCATGGGCTGAAAGAGCCGCGTGGTGGGGACTATAGACAAATCACGAATTTGTCAGGAAGACTGTAAAAGCCTCATCGTGTTTTCTATGAATCGTGGCCGCGTAGGCCTGGCCTCCAAAGCTACATGTAACACCCGTATTCTGTGCTGCAATCAAAATATATTCGCGAACGAGGCTCCCATGTAATAGCCACCCTTTTCTACTAAAAGAGCTCCCCCGAAAGCAGTGTAAAAAGCCGACGTATACGCACAATGTTTATAAATAATAATGTCGTAAAACAATTATTCCCTTGAGGGCAGACGTGAACATATTCAAATAACTCGTGAAGGCCAGATCAAAGAGGCCAACAGGACGACTCTGATGGACAAGGTTATTTTGTGTTTTGAAGTTGAGTGTGTAAGGGGGTACCGGATTTACACACCCATCGTCGACTTGTCAGATCTTCCTACCCCTCACGTCTACTCGACCTTGACTACTTTCTTCCTCCACCAAGTATCCGGCAACGAGAGGGTTTGCCACCCACAATTAACTACAGCCAGCCTGTGAACCGTGTCTAGAGTTGAATGGTGGTAGAGGAGGCTTTATGGGTGGGGCAACACACAGGACGGAAAGCAAGGTGACGCAGAAAATAGATACATTTCTGCCATGATCTTATCGTACGCTGTTATCTGGTAAAGAAAGTGAGCGCGCTAAGTGAAAAATAAACAAAAAGCAATTTTCGAAAAATAACGGACTTTGAATAAAGTTGCGAGAATTCCCACTGTAAAATTCAAAAGGCAATTTGGCGAGCATACGTTTGCCACCGATAAATTCTCTTCAGGCCTGTACATTTATATGGCTATTGAAGTAATGAATTAAAAGATACGGGCAAGTAGATAAGTAAGCTGTAGCTCGGGTTTGGAGAGGGGAGGGGAGGGGGAGAGTGAAACACTACAATTCCAGTCAGCGCCAAGGAGAAGGTGGGCCCCGGCGAAGGTAATTACCTGCGGGTGGCTGGCTTGGTGGCTTTGAGCCATGGCAACCGTGGGACCTGTATGAAGTTCTTCTGTGCGCATAGGAATTGGGCAGCGCCTGTTGGTTACGGCAGAGGCGGCTGCAATCAGGCTACACGGACCGGTCCAACGCGCACAGGATAACTTCATACAGGTCCTACAGTTGCCATGGTTCAAAGCCGCCAAGAGAGCCACCCGCATGTAATTACCTTCGCCGGGGCCAACCTTCTCCCTGGCGCTGACTGGAATTGTAGTGTTTCACTCTCCCCCTCCCCTCCCCTCTCCAAACCCGAGCTACAGCTTACTTATCTACTTGCCCGTATCTTTTAATTCATTACTTAAATAGCCATATAAATGTACAGACCTAAGGAGGATTTATCTAAAGCAGACGTACACTCGCCAAATTGCCTTTCGAATAACGTACCGCTGGTAAGTTGACATTTGGTCGGGAAGGGAAGGAAATTTCAAATAATAGGAACGGTGAATAATAAGTGGCGTTTACAGTCACACCAAATTTTAGTTTATATTTTTGAAGCCGCCGTCCACTTGTAGGTCCTAAACCCTATCTTTACCAACCATTCAAGTCACACAGCAAGTTTAGGGACAAGGAAGCCAACGTCGCCGAATGCAATAGGTGGGACATGGGAGTTAGAAACCCCCCGTAATAAGGGTAGACTTCCGACCATCCTGGGTAAATTTCCAAGCCAGATCTGAAGAATAGCACCTACCATAATAGGCAGCGTCGCGCACAGAACAACCACCGGTAAAATTCCAGACGTTGTATCAGTTCTAATCTATAACGAAGTAACTGACTGGTTGCTAAACCGATCACCCAATCTACTAAATATAGCATCCGAAAACCAGATCACGTAGGTATCGTCGCTGGCCAATGGGACAACTCCGATGGTAATTCAAAAGAGTGTTGGGTCTACAGGTCCATCGCTCTACTCCTCAAGTCTTTACGCCTACTCATTTTCGTCCTTTATCGAATTACCTTAGCTAGTCTCCTGATCGTTCCGAGTGGGGTTGTCACCATCACGTGATCTGGCCTAGTAAGTGCATGGCTGACTTGCGCTGTCTACATCTGGTCACTAAGCCCCCCCCCCCCCCCCCACCGTCGATCGGCCCAACATGGACTTCGTAAGCATCTAAGTTTGATTTGGCCGAAGTCAAAAATGAGCAGTCCAATTCAGGTGCTTAAAATAGGACAAAAGGGGGTAAAGTTACCAATGCCTTCGAAATTAGAGCAGTCTGCTTTGAAATACCGAGAATTACGAGGCGTAAACGAATACGCAGGAAACACTCGCAACATTCTACCACTTCCCTCTATCGTGGTGTGTGTGTGTGTGTGATGAAAATGTCGGGACAGTTTCTGGCTTTGGACGAATACGCAAAGTGGCAGCCGAGGCACTGTTGCCTGAGTTGTTGCAAGTATTCAGTTCAGTTTATTTGAGGGAAATATAGGTGTTAAACCTTTGAACTCCCTATTTGTTACAAGGAGGCGAACAATAAAAAAAATTTGAAAATGGAAACATCAAACGGCTACAGTTTCTCCAGATTGGCAACGTTTTGTATGCCAGACAGATAAACGAATTGTTCCAAGAGTTAAAAACATTAACGTTACTAAATGTGCTGTACAGTAGTCTGTCTAGGGATAGTTGGTGCTATCTCAGTTTCGGAGGGAGACGAATTGAATGCCAACACACATTCAACAGACACGGGACAATATTAAAAAACAAACGTTACTGAAATACAGAAAGTAACATAACAACATTAATAAACTGTTCCCTATAGCGTGGATTATCGGTGACAGAACCATGCCTGGGAAAACGTAAGATGAACAACAACGAATTCTTTCGTCGGGCCCAAAACGTCATTAAGAGGGCATTTGCCAATGCTCCCTCTAATTATTACCAGTAAAAGTACTAAGGGAGTTTGCCTTCATCTACAAAAAGGCCATGACAATCCCACTTTTAGAGATATTTCTTTATGTAGTGGGGAGTATACTGGCCGTCGACCCACGTTCTGGAAGAGCATTTGCATTTTTGATGATGTACTGTCTCATGCAAGCCCACAAAGAAAGCGAGGTGGTCCTTTGTATGAGGGACTTTTCACGAGAACACACTGTACCAACTACAACCTTCAAGAGCTATCCACGGCTGGTGGTTCGGGGAGTGCTAAAATTCGGCAGAAAACTAATCTGGACTTCTAACGGACATCATCAACAGATGGGTGTTTCTAACATCGTTGATGATGACTTCAGCTACAGCAGCGTTCACCGACTTTAAAGGGACGCCATAATCGCGCGGAACAACGCTCCCATTAGTCGCTCAAGAGAGGTATCATTCTACTGGCAGTCAGTCCCTTCGCCCGTGGCACTCGGCCAATTTTCAGTACCGCCATCAACCGACCTAAATCTCTACGAGAATACTTCCGCACTTTCCAAAGAAATAGCACCATAAAGAACCTTTCAATGCAAAAGAAGTTTGATTTTGTGCTTAATCACTCGGACCGACGACGACAGTTCGACCGTCGACATCGACGATGTCCGCCGTGTGCTCTACAGCAGGGTGAGGGCAGGGACGGCGACTTGCGCAGCATTTACGGTACTCTCTCCTCCCCCCCCCTCCCATTGGGTCAGGCATCATGACCGAGTCAAGTGGCGGGAGAGGGTGCAGGTGGCCGGCACAGCGAAAACTGGCAACAGTCCCTTCTCAATTTAGCAAATCTGCAGAGGCAGAGTTGATACCACCATCCAACCAACTGCCAGGACCGGAGATCTTGCTCTGACGCGACGACTCAACCAACGCTGTATATGGTTGTACAAAGCGTGTATGGTCAAGACAGACGGTTTCCGCACGATATGTTTCACCGATTCATCTACCTCCAATGTAATAAGACAAAGGATGTTCACTGAGGCTAGCTAGATCATTTATTTACATGACGGCCACACTTCCGCATCATTAAATACAAATATTAACATCATCGGTATCGGCATCGACTTTCTCCACGTGGAGCACGATGCCTAGTGCAGCGAGGATTCCTTTATACGTTCAGTGAGATATAAAGTGATCACAGTCTCCTCCACAAGGTCTGTCGTTTCTAGTCAGTTCTGGTTCCACGCCAGTTTGTGCAGTGCAGATATGTAATCGAAATCGCGTGATTAATCTTTACTGTGGGAGTTTTCGACAATGGGACGAACTTAGGTCGTAGGATGGTCGAATTGTGGTTAATGGCGAAGGTCAGCATAGTTTTCTAGTCTACTCTGAGAGACCGACAAAAGCACGCAGGCCTACCACGATGAAGCACAGTACCGACTTTGGTTCGGACTCAAAGCAAGTAATTTGGCAGAGTCATTGGAAAGATTCCTGTCCCATGTGGCTCAGGCATATCCAGTCTCAGAAGCACACTCGGAAACCGAAATAATTTGCAGATGACCAGAAAGGTAAGCAGTCAGATGGTAATGATGTTGTACACGTAGTTCAGTATTAGCAGCCAGCGGAATTACAGGCAGGCAGAACAATCGAACGGCAAAGCAAAGGACATTTTGGAATTGAAAACTGGTGCAGCAGAAAAAGTTTGTAATTCTTTTATACTCCGCACAGAAATAGTGAATTCCTCACTATGCCTCTGAATTTTTGTTCCCGTTTAATCCCATAACCCCAGCCAAAAATGCGCCAAGCGGGATTGAATTCGTAATATTTGAAGGGATAGATGAGAAACCGATGTACATCCTAACTGCCGGTTGTGACCAATCCGAAGTCTACTCCGTAAGTACGCTGACCGTCAAACCGATGAATGATGAACGTAAAACGGGAAAGCCAAACCGCCCAACCACACGGGCGTACGAAGTCGGCCGACGCGCAAGGAGAAAACGAAGGTAACCGCACAGAAATCCCGAGGCCCGGGTTGATACCTAAGCCCGTGAAAGTGCAAGGCAAGGCCAAACCCCTATTGTTGGGTAGCCGTCCCAAGCCAGCTGTGGTGGGGTGTAAGGTGGGGAAATGAGCCGTACGGTGGGCAAAGAAAGCAAACGGCAAGCGGCCTTAGATGACCACACAGTAGGTCAGCGACTGGGTTTAATGTCTATACGGGTAAGCCACGAATGGCTAGTGCAGCCCGTGAAGTACGTAGAAAGGTGCACTGACGGGGCAGACCTACACCGATTAAGTGCACCCAACGCCTACGCGCCTAGCCAACTCACGCGGTAGCCGCATGGAACGCGATATGGGAGGCCCCCCTGCGATCAAATACTACCGGCCTGTTTCGTAAAGGCGGGGGGATTGGGGGTAGTAGTCTGTTAACACGACTGATGCAGTGGATGGAGTATCGGTGGACACCCTAACGGAGCGGCAGTTGTCCTTTCGTACACGATCGCACCGGAAACTGCAGGAGGTCTGGAGTAAAAAGACCCGTGGATGCAGGAAAACCGAGGAAATGGAGACCCGCGCCAATCCGCCTAGGATAGTACTTACGCAATTAATATGATGCACGTAATACTGTGCGCGCATGCAATTAGAAGCATAATGGGAAGCGTGTTGAATCGCAGTCCGCAAAGGATAGATCTTTCGCCTTTTACTAAAGATTTCCGTGTGGGGGGTGCAATGCAATGAGACCATATAGACAGTCTTGCAGCGCCTCGTTCTCGGGGCGGTTAAAGTGAAGAAGAAAGTCATCCTGACAGAGCCTCTAAGCCAACTCAAGCAAACATAGCTGGAGTACCCACTCGTAGTAATGTAGCAAGCGCGCTAAGTGGCCGATGAGCGGAAATGTGAACGTGAGCAATAACATGAAGGACTTTACAGCATAACCGCCCTTCCTTCGTCCAATTGTCAGCTGTAAGTATATGCGGGAGGTATGGCAATGGCAGCACAGCAGCAGACAAGGTATCCCAAAGCGAGGTCGAATACATTACACCCCCGCGCGGCCGACACGCCTGAAATATGTAACTTAATAAAAGCACGCCTACTGATAGGAAGCAAGTACGTCAACAATGTTGACTCATAATCTCAGGCTACTCGCATTTGTCTCGCCCAAGAAGCGCCCAGTTCTGAGACGTTGTGAGAATGATTGATTTCGATATTTGGAGGACTTCAGCCGGAACCTCTTTTGACAAAAAACACCCAAACGGACTAATTGAGACTTCCTTTTGGTGGCTGGAGGAACGCGAGAAGACGAAAGCGGAGATGTCAGCAAAAACCACCGAAATTTGCGACAGATTTCAGTTATGACCGCCCCACCCCTTCAAATATGAAAAGATGTGAATGTGCAACTCCCAGCGATGACGATAGCTGAGGACGGAAGGGGAAGTTTTGAGCTGAACCTGCAGTCTTGCAAAGGTCAAACGATGAAAATTATTCAGAAGTTAGGCCACCTGAACTCGTTTGAAAAAATTGGGACGCTTCTGACTGGTGGTTAAATTTGCGGAATTATCCCCGCTCTAGGGCATTCGCTTACGTGCCAGCAGCCGTCTTATCCAACAACCTCCCTTCGGAACAGTACATCTGCATTACCTTGGGTCGAAGGAGGAAAAAGGTTATAGATACATCGCCACACGACCGCGATCAACAAGTTGGTGAGTTATCGCGCACCTTTAGCTTAGGTAGCTTAGCTCATAAATCACAATGGATTGGTGGAGGGGAAGGGAGGAGAGGTTGGAGGTCCTTGTACGCCAATCATGGCCGTACATAAGCACCTGCGGCCAGTCCGATGTCGTCGCCGATGGAATACGGGGGTCCTGTAAGGTTAGGTTGGGGGTGGAACCCTGGGTTGATTTACTCACAAAAGTTCGCAGAAGTGAGTCTACCCCCTGAACCGGAGGGGGGGAGGGTGGGAACTTTGGGCTATTACGTGCAGTCTCTCTCCAGTATGTTCTCAGTAAAGATAAGCATTACAAGTACATGGATTCAAAACATGCGACAGTTCGACCATCATCCAAGAACGAAGTCCATCACTGTCCCGAAAGCACAAAGGTGACGTGCGCGCCACTTTTACTAAAGTGAAACAGGCTTGTGCCGCACATCTACCTCAACCTCCCCTCCACCACCATCTACCATTATTCTACCGGCAAGAAACGTCAGCACGACTAGACCTAGCCATACCCACAGTGGCTGACAAGACTGAGTAGTCCATCCACACTTGCCAGGGCACGACCTTGTGCCTCAACTTCACAATATGCAAGCCCCTACAAGACGGATGGAGGTATCGGACATCACGCAAGCGTCATTAAGGTCACATTAGGCAGGAGACAGTGTAGCTTGACCAGCAGTCAGCGATCGCCTAAACCACGACTGGCAGTGCGTTGCATGTGAGATTATATGCACCGAGGAATGCGCCCAAGTGCCGTGTGACACAGTACCACCGTATCGGCCTGATTGCACCTTCCCTCTCCCATGCAACAGTGGTCCGTCTGAGCCTGTCGGCCGATTGAAGATGGGGTTGGGAAAGCTGGATTATGCGGCGTGAGCCTCCTTCCAACGCGTGCCACACGCATTCATACCAGGGTTCCAAGAAGCCCTAGTACGACCTAATTGACGCTCGTCATGAGCCAATTTTGGAGAGTAAAAGACAGAGCTGCGCTCAAACGCATCCTCTTAAACGAATACGAGATACTGCGTATGCAAGTAGCCACCTAAAAGTGTCTTGTCAAAGGTGCCGATACCTTGGATCACGCTTATATCGCCTGAGGGGGCGGCTAACTCCAATGGCACGGTTGCGTGCCTCAACGACCTGAAATGAGCTTCAGAAAGTTGTGTCGTCCACTTCTAGCACACGGTGGTGGGGATGCTGAGGTAACTAGCCGAAGGTATGGACGAATATAAAGAGGACTTCTAGCACATCTTGGACGCCTTTGACGGAGGGTCTGCGTGACTGGTGACTGCCTGTTGCCCCTTGCCGAAGCGTGCTACTTGATCTGCCACGTGAAGAATGATTCACCTCGTGACGCTTAAGACGAACGGCTGTCATCCGAAAAATGCTCAATAAACAGTACTGACCAGATGGAGGTGAGCCGATTTCGAAGAGAGGAACTGGAGTTTTTAAGGTTCACTGTGAGCAACGTACCTTCAAGCAAAGAAGTCCGAAATGGACACGGAAAGTTGAGTGAGAGCAACGGAGTTGGGAGGTTTCCCGTCTGTTCACGAACTTAAGGGAGGAAATGCGAAAAGCATGGTTTAACAGCGTCTGGTCGGACAGAGAAAAAAAGTTCATCGAAATGCTTTCAGTACGATATTTACTCAAAATTCACGTGGGGATGTTCGGTAGTATAGCCCTGCTTACAATGGGAAACTCGATTATCCCGTCTCACTTTGATACCCTGATGTAAAAGGCTCCAGAGGGAAATCCCAGGATGAAGGCACCTTACTAACCAGGATCCAAACTTCAAGGCGAACGGCGTGTTCATGTGGTTTCGAATATTCCTGATAGGCGCGGGACCATGATCCAGCTGGGAGAGCAATAGATTAAACGCCCCAACTGCGCGAGTCCAATTTCAAGGCTCTGGCCTCCTAGACCCAACGTTGGGGCACGATTAGCTGATGACAGCAGGAAAACTAGAAATGACCATCCAAGTCGCCTTAGTCCTTTTGCCAGAGATCACTCTAGAAACCTAGTTCATTTTGGGAATTTCAGCAGACTTCTTACAAGTCCCACTACGTCTAAGCGAGGACTGGTAAAAACTTACGCAGGGGGCGAGTTTCGGAATAAAATCGCTTTAGCCCCATTCCTTGAATTGCAAATTCAAACTTACGACCAGATGTAAGCAGTTTGACGCACAGAGTTTAGGCACAAGGGGGAGCGCCCACGTTCCAAAAGCTCGCCTGAGGCGCAGCAATAAATTTGGAAATTATAGCCCCCCCTCATCACAACGGCTACGCAGGGCCTGATCCGTCAAGCTCAAGGAGTAAGTATGGACGGAACCCCCGCTACGCAGAGGGCCTTGGAGATAGCATACCGACAAGACTAAAATTGGGCGCGACAAGACACCAGCACCCTCAATGTACTCCTTGCTTTCTAGGTAGTGGACAACACGGCTGTAAAAAAAAAACAGCTGATCTTGACCGGGTGGCGCGGACAGCGGCGTCAGCACGGCGTCGAGTTCGTAGACAGGTGCTCTCGGAGTGGAAAGCACGCCGTTAGCTGACCCAGATTCGGGAGAGCGGGGGACTGGCGGGCACGGCGGAAGCCGCGGGGGCCAGCAGAAAACAGGCCTGGAACCAAAAAACTACTACTCTCATCGACTTTTCTGCGGACGGTGGGGGAGGCTACCCGCCGGAAGGTGGATGAAAGCGCCCATCTAGCTAGAGCACGGAAGCTCTGAGCGCTAGCGAT
>CACRXP010000024.1:2224252-2237634 GCA_902702965.1 Spirometra erinaceieuropaei
ATCTGGCACCCGTCCCGCTTCCCCCTCCTGTGCCCCAGTCTCTGAGGCAGTGTAGTGGTCGTTAAAGTAAATAAAAGCATCGTTTGAAGGAGTTCGCCTCCTACGAGCAATGAAGCAGGCAAAACAGCCGGCGAGGAATGTTGCGACGGCCAGGAGGATCATAGTGACAACGAAGGATTTTGTAACCGGAAGAAATTCGGTTTTGGGAGCTGTGGGCGTATTTCGGCGGCTGGGGTCTAAGAAGACGAAAATTTCAGTATTGAATATAACACAAGCATCCAATGTTTGCTAACAGCGTTAGATGCAACAGTTGGGAAATGGAGATCACTTATGCAGCTGGCTTTTGCTACGTAAGTACGACTACAGTAGGCGCGCATTAACGAAACTGAGTTGTTCGCTCTACTTTTATTCTGGAAGACCCAGATAGGGCACACTAGCACCACGCCGAAGTTCATGTTGGTCTTACAGTATAAGAAATCAGAGTAAATATTTTACAGATCTGCATCACAGGTCTTACAGAACGAAATACACCGACGAATTGGGGCAAGTAAAAGGACTGTTTCTTATCCTCGGTTTTCTCTCCTCGATAGTTTCGCATCCCTCGATATCGCAGAACAAATTGGCAGCTCTCAGGGCAAAAACGTGAGGACCAAAACAGCCGTAAAAATTGTTTTAGTAGCCCGGTTACGTAGCCTCCAGCCATAATGAGCCCAGGTCCTTATGACAGTCTGGAGGTCACAACGGCATGTATGGTAGTAAGCGCTGGGGGGAGGGGAGCGGAAGAGGAACGTTGGGCAATTACGTGCGGCCCCTCTCCAGTATGTTGTCAGTAAAGATAAGCATTACAAATACACGGATTCAGAACATGCGACAGTACGATCATTATACAAGAACGAAGTCCATCACTGTTCCTAAAGCACAACGGTGACGTGCGCGCCGCTTTGTTTAGAGTGAGACAGACTTGTGATAGATCAACCTCAACCTCACCTCCACCAACACCTACCGTATCCTACCGACAAGAAACGTCAGCACGACTGGACCTAGCCGTAGCCACAGTGACTGAAAAGACTGATTGGTCCATCCACACTTGCCCGGGCACGACCTTGTGCCTCAACTTCACAATATGCAAGCCTGTAAAAGACACAAGTGTCATTAAGGTCACATCAAGCAGGAACCACTGTAGCTTGAACGGCTGTCGGCGATCGCTTAAACCACGACTGGCAGTGGATTGTATGTTCTGAAATCTGCCATAAAGCCTCTGAATTACCTGTGCCTGGTAGTAATCTGGTGGATTCTATATGCATTACTTGGGAACTCCTGCTTGGGCAGTCAGCTTACTGTATCAGATTTGGTGGATCCAGACGATGTAGTAGGTTGGGCGGGTAAACTTGACCCAAATGTGATTAAACTCGCGTCGTCCGATGGGGACTCGTAGCTCAGGTGGTTAGAGCGTTGCCTGTACTAAAGCTGTCGTGGATTCGAATCCAATCGATGCACCGAGTTTTTCACAGCTGGGTCAAAATGAAGTGATAGTTTTAAGTATGTGAGATTATATGCACCGAGGAATGCGTCCAAGTGCCGTGTGACGTAGTACCGCCACCCTATCGGCCTGATTGCACCTTCCCTCTTGCATGCAGCAGTGGCCGACTGAGGCTGATGGTTGGGAGAGCTGGCTGATGCCGCCCGAACCCCTGGCCAACGCGTGCCACACGCACGGAAGGATATACGGGTCCTCAGCGCAACATGACTAACGTGTGCCATGAGTCAATTTGATCTATTGCGACAGTGGCGCAGTCCGCCTGATTGACCATTCCCAAAACAAGAAATTAACATTTATATTAGAGATCAGACGCTGGGTCAGGGAGGCATACTGACGGAGAAACCCCCAGCGCACATTCGAACTGGACAGAGAATTTGTCGGCAGATGGTGAATAAGGCTTGTCTTGTGGGAGACGGCGGCGCGGCAACGGCCAGCTGAGTGCATCATCCGCCGGCAAGAACTGCCCTCACAGCAGAGGAGCCAAGGCGTCGCGGAGAGGTGAGCGCAGAGGCCATGCACTGTCTGTGTGCAGAACGCTCACACACTGGTGGCTGCGGCTAACTAGCTCCTTTCCGTGAGAATGGCAAAAATGGCGGGCGCGAGCGCACCCACAGGCAAGAAGGGCACTCTACCTTCTATCTATAGCAGGAGATACGGGCGTGGGAGGGGGGTGGATCCCGAACCGCTCGTTGGTACTGGCGGCATGGATGGGTGCCATGACATCCAACTATTTGAATCAGAACTTAACCGATGTAAAACTGAAGAGAGTGGATAAAAGACAAACATGTCGGGCACTCCTGACCGAGGGGCCTGGAGGATTATTTTAATCTGAACACTCCGTTCGTTCAAGAGAAGCCTAATTAGGAATCTTTGATGGGTAAAATGTGGTTAGGTAGCCCCACCTGATAGACACAAGGCTGCTGGGGTTGGGGTTAAGGGATAGGGTTTAGGATTAGAGGTTATAGCTAGGGGCTAGGGTTCGGGGTTTACGCAACTATTTCTCAACCATTCCAAGTACAACCGCACATTCCCAATAGCTTTTCGTTAGTATACAACTGCTTGACCTAGGCGCCTGTGTGTTCCCCGGTCCACCTACAAAAAACCCAATTACTATCGGTCCCGTATTAGAGGTGACTGGGGTTTGCTTACCTCAGGTGGGGTTACATAACCACATCCGATCCTTTGATGATCAGCGTGGAGAGCATGGGATAAGAGGCTATTCAGATCTCTCCGTTTGTCTGTTGACCTTGAAGGAGATCTAACGGCAGAGTAAGCTTGCTGCGTCGGCTGAGAGCTCCGGTCTTTTGAGGCGATTTCAGATGGGGAAGCCAAACATTCGTGGCGACATGATCTTCCCATAATACCAAAACAGGGGGGCCGTCTAGGGCGCAGACTGTCACCGGGGCGTCATTGGTTCGAGTCAGTCAGTCATGTGATGCGGGGATTGGACGCGGTGGCTGACAGAGCTAAAAACAGTTCGTCCGTGCGGACTGGGCAACCCATCTGGTCGCTGGCATAACATACCAGGTTTTCGCACAAAGGGGACGCAGCTTGGAGCACACACGCGTTATAGCGACTCGAGGCCACACGGAGAAGGAGCCGAAGATCACGTTTACCATCTTGACGGGAAGTGTTTGTTTCGCGTCTGTGGTGGGCGATGTGGGACGCGTTCGTATGTGGTGTTTGCACTNGCGAATTAGTGCAATTTCCAGGAGAGCCCAATTTGCCTTTGAACTTCCAACATCGGTTGGAGGAGTAATGAAATCGTTAGATTATGCGGTCCAGCGTCGGTAATTCAGATACTCAGGATTATTTCACTCAAAAACTGAACAAAATTAAAGAACATTTCTGTCATCTCTGATTATCCCCTTTCTTTTGCCCACACGTAAACCCCGTTACGCACACGGGTCTGGACGGGTATCATGCGTATGTTAAGTAAGATCAGTTGATTGAAGATTAAACCGGGTTACATGTAGTTTCTGCGAAAATTGCGACAAAACTTCTGTTGAAAATCCCTACACAGAAGGGGAAAAGTAATAATTGGGTGCATTCCGGAAAAGGATTTTATGTGACCGCCCAATTCTGCGTCAAAACCCTATGCAGTGTTGTAACAGTCGATGATCTGGCCAGAGGCCCGACCTCGGTTGTTTTAATCAACATTCACGTTGGACTGTATCCTTCGTTTTTTAGAGACTGTACCGCCGAGGTCAAGTGTGGACGAGTAATCCTCAACGTTTATCTGACAAGTCGTTTTGTCATACTTTTCGTTTTACCACAACTCATCTTGTAGTAGTTTTCCACATCTTCCGATTATCTGTCTTGTCTCGTGTGATGTCCCTCATGTCTGCATCATTTGGTCCTACTCATTTTCAGATACAAGAACTCCTAGACAAGATTTTCGAAGCAGCCGGTCTGTCTGAGTTTAAGCAGTCCCCACCCTCCCCCAATATCATTCGTGATCGACGACATTCCCCCGGTCGGCCGCTACAATGCAATGGTGTCTGAAATATTTTAATAGAATGCACCATATTGAAAGATACAGCCGGCACCCATCGCGGATCAGCGGTTTTTCTTAAAAATCAAGAAAAACTTTCTCAGCAGGAAACGCAAGTGACTTTAGACGTTCAATGGATAACAATTTTCACAGCATTATCAGCACGCAAATTATGTTTACTTCACACTATACACTCATCTCATACATCCACACATTATGCAATACGGTTAGGCATCCCCACTACAAGGGATCGCACTTCTTCCCGCCAGCATAATACTGGTCTAACCTGAACCATGATATAGTGTACTACAAAGAAGGTTTTCTGTAATTATTTATATGAGCTCGGCAGGATTTTGGTCGCTTTCCGCCCGAAATCCTCAGCGTCTTTGATGCCGTTAATTACGGCAGACGACATACATCCGTAGTCTGAGGGGCCCATATTATGGCCAAAGTCATGCGTCGTCCGAAAATAGGCATGCATTTATTTAGGCTTTTCATGCAAACAGCAATGATTGTATCAGTGAGCGGTCGTATTTGCAAGGACTAAAGTTGCGTCGAAAGAAAATTTTGGCATTAGAAAATTGGTCCTAAACCAAGTACATTATTTGCATAGAAATGATTATGGCTGTAATGGTGTGGCAAGAAAAAGTGTGATATAGGGATTGGACTTTAGAGTCTAATGTACGAAACCAAGTTGCAAATGACGACATTATCAAAATATCACGGACCAACTTCCCAAATATTGCAGTCACGAAATCAACAGACGACATGCCATTCGGGAGGAAGATCAATAGTTAGTATACTCGTTAGAATAAGAGACTCCATTGGTCTCGGTCTATAAGTTCACATTAAAAATGAATGGTTTGTCTGCAAACTACTTGCATCTGATAGTGTGAATAAGTTCTCAGGTTTGAGCGACCGGAGTAAGGAACGTCAATAGGAGTTTGAGTGTAAATAATTTATCATGAAATTCTCGTTGTTAGGGAACGGAAAGGATGCCGGAGGAACTATTTATAACTCTACTAGTTTAATCTATCTGCTTTGAGAGGGCTGCCAATGTAAAATCAGGTCCATACTACAGCCGCCGAAAAATATGTGCATCTAGTCCATAGCATTTATGATGCTAACAGCTGGTATCTTGAAGGCCCAGTTACTAACTTTTTTAAAACAATTAACAAATAAGTAGATTTAAAAGTGTGCGGACAGTGCAAATTGTGTAGACGATTTTCAAATGTCAGTAAGAGCAATTGTACTTCAGTATTATTGCATGTCCTAAAATATGCGTAGGTAATGGGGATTTTAGGAGGAAAATATTGCCCAAATAATAAAAATAACAGACGTGAAAGGGGCTGAACTGCCCTGCTTCTATAAATGCACTGAGAACAGTCTGCAGCGCTCAAGAAGAGCTTAAATAAACCTATTCTATTTTACAGTAAGATTCTAAGAGTTTGCTATACACATGAAATTGTAAAGAGAAGACGGGACCGAGCCAAAACACCGGACATGGCGGAGTTGACCATTACGTTTTTCCTGACCGAAAATTAAGCAGAAAAGAGATGGAACAGGAACCCCAACTGCAAGTATCAACAACTCGGCTAGGTGCGAATAGTGGGGGAGAGATAACGGTTTGTGGAACTTATCACTATTGAGGAGAATCTTGGGGGAAGTTAGTAACCAGTAAACATGGCATGTTGGTATTTTCTAAATCACATGTTTTCTGCATTTGTTATGTCTCTCACGCCCAAAAATTTTTTAATGTGATCTCGCGCCCTAAAACAGCTTGTATAAAAAACGAAAATAAAAGTTATATAATCACATTTTAATGACAAGCAAAAAAACGAATGACTTATTGTTCCTATTTATCGGATAAGCGCTTTTCATGGCTGAACACCAATATTGTTCCAAAGTAATGATTTCAAACTGCATTTCAAAAACGATTTGTAGGCAGCTCTAAAAGATCCTCCTCCAGTTCTTCATCGTCCGACATACTATTCAAATTGACGGAGTATGGGTTTATAGTTCATGTTCCCGAAGTTTTCAGTTCTGCTTTTCTAAAACATTCATCAAATGACTTTGGTTATATTTCCAAATGAATCAAAATTTTAGCACACGCACTTGGAACTAGAGACTTCTTGTTACTAACCACTTCTTTGAGTGATGCAAAATCAGAGTTCCAGTAATTCTATTTCCCCAATCAAATCATATTCCCATTCCTTTAGAAATGCCTCGGCGTCTTCTCACAGTAAAAAAAGCACGTTAAAGCATTATTACGTAACGACCAGAGGACCTCCGTATGGAAAATCAAAACCGAATGTTCACTTCTAAATTCTCCACAAAACAACTCAAAGAGGTGGTGGTTCGAAATTAGACCCCTGACCCAGTCGATGGTCTTCACTGAAGTGCCAAGGACTGTTTTGAGATTTGGAGGTAATGTTTTTCATATAAGAGCATGTCGCCGAAAAAAAAGCGCGGACCTCGTAAATACGGGATTGCTTGTTTCATTGGTGCAAAAAATCCTTGTTTATTTCCTAACATAGCAGGGGCACCATCAGTACACGCAGGACCGATAATCTGAATATCCAAGTCATACTTCGCGAAGACGTCCTTCACGTACTGGAAGACGTCTTTCCCCATTGTTTTTGTTTTCATGCTTGTGCAGAACAGAGAATCTTCCATTATGGCACAACGGACGTACCTCACCAATGCGATGAGTTGAGCCCAATTCGCAACATCAGTTGTTTCATCTAACTGGAGATTTTTTAGGAACTTGCTTTTATATCAACCAAAACATAACTTAAAATGTCTAAACTCAAATAGTTAATTCGGTTTTAAATAACATTATTTGACGGCAGCACTGGTCCAAGCTTGTTTGAGACTTTTTTCTTCAGAAAATTTGTTGGCATTTCTAATCCACACGGTTTTATCAACTCTTCTACAATCGTCTGGGGTTTCTCGCAGCTAGTTATGTAATACGCCGTGTGGTATAAAGCCATCAGCGGTGGTTTTCCAGTTGGTATAAAACCTAATTTTGAAGGGGTTGATCGAGAGTCAAATCTGATTCTCTTAGCTTTCCATGATTAAACATTATGGTCTACAAATTCTGCACCACCATGCTGGTTATTCAAATGTCCCGGTAGTTTAGACGGCTTCAGATTTGCGTTTGAAAAGACAGTGCCACAAAGTATGCGCTGGGGTTTTTGTATATCATCAGTTGTTCCGATGCAAGTGCAAATAAACTTCACATAATCATTATTCAATTTTCTTTTTTTGAAATACTTAAGTGTTAATAATAACGGCAGTAATATAGCCCGAAAATATGAATCAAGTCAATTAGAAGAAAAACAACGATACGTAAGTAATATAACATAAATAAACCCATTACTTATTAGAGACAGAACTAAAGTGAGTCAACATGACTTTTCAAAATGTGACTGACGTTAACAATATGCCCGGCTAATCTACTATGAACGCATGCGCAGGAAATCTGTTCTACACGCACACCGATGTCGTGCGGGCAATTTTTACACAATTATTTAATTCACTTTTATGAAACGTGAAAATCTTACCTCGCACCCTGTTCGCGAACCCCTGTTCCAGCTGGAAGACCAATGGATGTCGAAATAAACCCCTGACTCTTAAAAAACGATTATCTATGTTCAGAATTTGAATGATCGGACAGAAGGTGAAAAAGAAAGATTTCATCGAGTTTATTTTAAACGGCTAAAGCTGGCTATCAACATAATTTTGATCATTGCGTTTAATCGCCTTTCTAAGTAAATGATGATTCAAGCTGACAATGTTCCGTCTGCGAGCCGAAACTGTTTCTGCTTCTAGCACCTCTGCCAAGTCAAGAACGGTCAGTAAATTCAGGAGACCCTATGGCTAACGTGTGGAGTGTTGCCGCGTCTTTGGGCCTTCCTTTACGTGGAATACTGAGGTGGCCAGCTGGACCTGACCTTCCTACAAAGGATATAGTAAAATGGTTAATTTTACTTAGGAATGGATTTTTAGCAATGATAATTGCCCTGTAATTTGGCAACGACAGTCAGTGAGGGCACCTTGAGGAGTGGTCCGCAAGAAAATGTACGAAAAGGTTGTTTTCTGGTTGAGGTATTTTTCATGACAGAATGTGAATAGTTTAATGTCAGTTGTGTTGCTACAAGTGGTCATGGACGAATTTGCCCAATCAAACAACAGAGTATCTAGATGTCCATAAATTATGGCTTCCTAACTTCGCGACCACAGTGTGTCAAGAAGCAGTACACCCACAGTAGCCTCTGCATATGGTCTGACCTAATAATAAATCTGGATTTATGGCTTTAGAATTAGTTCGTACAACAATATCTAGATGGTGGGAGTTTTTTAAGAGGTCGAATGGCATAAGATCTTTAGGGGACTAACACGAAGACGGACACACCTGCGGAACAGATTCTTTAAAAGCTTTTCTAAAACCTACATAGTTGTCAATAGTTAATAATGAGGCGAAGACATCCATTGTTGCACAGATTTCCATGATACCCATAACCTGCACGTTATCATAGGTTAGAAGGTTCTTTAACCTCAAAAGGTCTCTTCTGCGGCTAAATGCCTATGTAGGCATGCGAAGGTGATGGAACAATTCGGTTTCAAGTCGTGGTTTATTGAAAGTGGAAACGGCTGGGCTTTCCTTCCAAGAAAAATTTCTATATGGGTCAGCGCCGAGTGACGCGCAAAGACTTTAAGGGGCAGAAACCGCACAATAAAAATTTAATATTATATATTTATATGTCTACTTATGCAATGTATTTATATTTTAGAGATGCTGAGTTCTAGGCAATATGCATTTTTACTTTAAAGAGTCGGATGGTATTTGACCACCAACTTCCGAATTGAATTTTATTCCACTGGTGGTTGTACGATTATGTGCAGAAACGAGCGGAAGTGGACATATCAAAAAGGAATTTCGGTGTTAAAAGCCGGTCAACGTGCGTGAGGTCGTTAACAGTGGAGGACCTCGAATAAAACTAAGGAAAATTAACAAGCGAATGGAGACATCAGTCGTTCTATCGTTGGTAGATCCGAGTTCAGCAAACTGTAGTTCCCCGGTATAAAAAATACTGCATTCAGTAGGAGGAAAGGGTCTTCAAACAGAACATAAATTGTTTTTCACCAAACTTTGATCAGGATGTGCATTAGGTAGAAGAAATGACAGCAGTATTCGACGGTCGTGTAGACAAACATGTGCTGGGACCTTGATGATATTTCAAGGGAGGGAGCAAGTTCATTCGATAATGAGATTTGTATGAGATGATTGCTTAAAAAACTTGAAGCTACTTCATTAACTAGGAGGCTTTCCAAATGTACACCGTTGTAGGAAACTGTGGAAGTGGACAACCTAGGTTATAAAACCTGAAATGTCGTTTGTGACGACCACAAATGACCAAACGCAGAAACACACATCATCATGAAGTCGGGGAAACTGTTGAAAATCAAAGGTCGTAAGTCGTAAGGGTGTTGTCATGATCTTATCGTGATCCGTTATTAGAAGTGTTACTGCGCCCGGCAGTCCGCATAACAGCAGCCTTTGTGACGCGCAACTTCTGGTTTCCCAAATTAAATGTTGCGATTGCAGTGGCCTAGCGTGATCTGCCCTTATCTAGTCCACATCAAGACACGGGACAAAAAGCTAGATCCGCAGAAGCCACAAGAAAAACGTCTGGCTCACTTTCCTTCTCCTGAAAAAGTGGTAGTAAACTGACTCATCAGTGTGTCTTTGCTGAAACCATGTCGAAATCATGCATAAGGCGTGTCTCATTCAGAAATTGTCATAAAATAAGAAGCTGAATTTAAACAGGGGTAACAACTGAATATGTAGTCTAAGCTATTATTACTATGAAAAGTCTGCTTATTTCATTTACATAGGCATTTTCTGTTAGCGTTACGATGCGGTTAGCCTTGCGAGAAGGGTTACGCTTGGGGCTTAGTTCAGGGTTAGATTTAAAGTTTGGGTTGGGTTAGAGATTAAGGTTAGATAACGTACTAGGGTTGGGTTAGGGTTAAATTTGCCTGTCGCACACTGTCTTGCCCAATCTGGCCATCCATAACGAATAACGAATTACCGCGTTTTCGCGATCTTATCATCTTTTAGATTGTGGTCTCTGTCCCAACACCTCATTGAAATAGTAAATTACACATGATAAAAATGCGAATTTACCCAGAAACTTTCGTGGTTTCCGTTGGTTATTGCCTCAATCCATGCCACTCATAAGGCCTCTATTTACAGTAAGTGACCGATCTTATGAAATGTTGGCTGAAAATCTGAAATGCTTTTGCGATTAGGAAGGATTACTTAAACGCGGTTGTAATACTGATTATCTTGCGGCATAATCGTATAAAACTTCGGATTCGGCAGAATATTAGCTTTTAAATACACTTCTTTTCAGTCTCCTGTAAAAACCGTACTCGGTAAAAAATGACTACTTAAGCAGCATGCATTTTTCACACTGATTTTCGATGATCTCGCGAATTCAAATATATTTTATAGAATGCACGGACAAAGATATGCTTTCCTTCAGTCCTTTGATAGCGAATCACGCCATTTTTTTTCTACTCGAAGAAGGCCTACAATTAGGTTTTAACAAAGTTTTCTAATTCCCGAATAATTTGGAGCCTAATCACCCATTGCATTAGCGCCTAGTGATTTCAGTCTACAAGGTGCATGAGTTCCGGGTAAATAAAATTACATGTTCTTCTATACCTTTAAAAAGATACCATGTAGAGTCCATAAGGTTTTGCAGGGGGTGCGGATTATGTTGTACATTTCATGAGGGGCTGTGGTAAACGCCCAGGTACGATGCTATGTGAATGGACATTGCACGGGCTTAAAAATCCCATAATTAGAAACTTTTTAAAACCTAATTATACTCCCCCTTGAGTATAAAAGATAAAGAAGACGTGATTCTCTATCAAACGACTGAAAGGAAGCATATTTCTGTTTATAGTTTTTATAAGATATATTTGAATCAGCGAGACCATCGAAAATCAACGGGAAAATGCGTGCTACATAAGTTGTCATTTTTTACCGAGCAGGGTTTCTACAGGTGACTAAAAAGCAGTGTATTTAAATGCTGAAATCCTGCCGAGTCCAAAATATTACAGGATTATGTCGCAGGATAATCGGTATTACAACCCCACCTAAGTAATCCTTCCTAACCGAAAACGCATTTCAGAATTTCAGCCAACGGTTCATTAGATCGGTAACTCACTGTACATCCTTCCCGTATGACGGGAGTTCATGTTCTCAATTTTTTCGCTTAGGCTGCATGCTTACTCCTTTCTCACGGATGGAAGCGTCAAGTTAAATCGCTTGAGAGAATTTGATTCTCCCAACTTTACCAACACAATCTCCTATTTTCGAAAATACTGCGAATAATCTGGGGATCGTGCTGTTTCAACAAACTTACTGCGACTGGAAAATAGGGTCCAAGAGCATGCTATGTGTTTGTCTGTGCAAGGTGACATCTGGAAACGAAAACGCGTCCCACCCATTGCCCTCGTGTAGGGCATACCGATATGGCGGGCACGAATATAGGGTTCATATGCATATGATATATGGTTAAATACTTGGACTAGACGAGCTAATACTCTTTTTCCACTGACGGCAACTGTCAATAGACAGAGCCAGGATATGCGTTTTGACTTGGATTTTGCTTCAAAGAACAACGCAATAGCTGGGAATGAGCCTTCCCGAGATTTTTTTGGAGTAACCTTCACAGTGCAGTGAAGTGGATGATGAGAGGATCGAATATAAAAGACTGTGGCCATATTTCCTTTTGAGCAGTCCACTTGAATAAAACGGGGAGCTCGAGTTCGTCTAAGCAGTTAACATGGCAGCAAATACCGGCGCTACTACATGAGGCTTTTTTCAAACAACGCCGACACCGACTCGGTCGCTTTCATCGCAGGCCCGGGAGTTATGTTTTTGAGAATTGAAACAACCGATGTCAAGAGAAACTCCGTTCGACAGCGTGTTACCTCCTTGCTGACGGTACACAGACCAGCTCAATTTATTTCACAGAGTGAGTCGCAGCCATGAAGGAAGTGAAGAGGAACGACAAAATATCAGTATTCGCGCTGATAAGGGATGAACAACTATTGTAATGAACCTGAAAGACCACAATAAAAAAGCCAAGACCCTTCTTGGTGACAGAGAATTTTACAGTCCAGCACAGAATTCACAAACCCAAGAAGTATCAGATCGACTAATTAAACTGCTAAGCGAAATCTGGCGCGAATAATTTAGTCACGTAAAACAAATAGCGTCAAACGGAAACGAAAAACACCACCGCGTCCAGATTCTATGGTTTGGCAAAGACCAACAAATTAAGTATGTCAGTGAAACGAAATCTTGCGCAGGATACCTGAGGAGGCATATGAAGAAATTCAGCACCCGCTCAAAATGAAGCATGTCATGAGTTTCATCGAATTTGCCAAGTGACTTATACCATCTATGCTGGAAACAGTACGAACACGTTAAAAGGACTCCGACGAGCTCCTCAATCTCCGGTCTGCTGGGCAGAAGAATGTATTTTGGCGCCGTTTCGTCGCCGACACATTTGCTATCGTCAGAAAAGACGTGCCGCAGAATTTCCTTAATCTTCCCAACGCAATCATCGCAGATTTACAATTCAAGCGGTAAGAAGAAAGTGAGCAGCAGCCACTCTTCCTTGATATACTCACCAGACGAATACCTGGCGGTGAATGTGGGACAACGGCCTACAAAAAAGCAGCAGATATCACTGAAATTATCAGTTCACACAGCAATTCCCCAGAGGCTCACAGAGGCATTTGTGTGAGAACGCTCTTCAAACAAGTTCGAACTCTCAATAGTAGCCCGAAAGCAAAAGCACGCGAGACGTGATATTCCCGCGACCCATTTGTGCACAATGACTGTCCGAAGGCGTTTATAAAACAATGCCCACTTGTCTGTCACCCAAAGACCTAAACAGAATAGCTAAATTGAGGATATGTGGTGGCCGGTCATGCATTAAGGGTGTTTCGGAGAAGACCGGGCACATTGCTGCTGGACTACATATTGGAATTGCACACCGGCCCAAGGCAATCTAGCGTAGTATGGTCACGAAAATCCAAGGCAAATTAAATTCCAGGGGACAATCTGGTGAAGTGTATCCTATCGCGTGTGTCCCTAAAACAGGTTATGCGGTAGATATGCTGGGTCAACATTGGGATTAGATCGGTATCCGGCAGGCGTTATTAGGAATACACGCCCATAACGAATGTCGACAGGGAGGGCGACGCGCCAGTTGAGGTGCTGGACGCTCCCGTTTTTTCTGGATCAACTGCGCTGTG
>CACRXP010000024.1:2239859-2257428 GCA_902702965.1 Spirometra erinaceieuropaei
ACTATTCTTGACCCTGCAATAACACCGGGTCTAGATGGCGGAGGAGCAGGGGCTGCAGAAGATGCTGCGTAAATCTGCTATCACTATAGACGCATTCATGCACAAGTCATCGTTCCTGCTCCTACCCTGCTGTGGAGCACAAGATGGTTGAACTGTTATCCTAGCCCGTACTTAAACTGCTCTTTTAATTTTACAGGTCGGACTGGACGAATTCTGGAATGACGCATGCAGAAATATAAGCTGGTTTCGAGACGAGATGACGGCTTATCACAAGTAATTACCCACATATTTGGAAGGGTTTGCAAGTTTAACGCTGCAGTTTCAGCAGTGTTTGAAACTGACAGTCCGACTATTGCGAACGATGATGTGCAACCTCGTGAGTGCGAGACGGTGGGATAGCAGGCTTTCGCAGCACACGTCACACTCTCTTCACCTTTACCCACCTGAGTCCGGTGGAAAGAGAGAATCGGAACGACCGGGAGCGGATTTGGGTTCAGTGGCTGACACAGTTAGGTAGTCCGTCTACAGAATCCACACTAACTGACACCCGTAAATATGTACCGAGTTTTCTAGAAAAGGAAGGGGTCGAATTCCATCTGAGTGGGAGTACCATTGAGGCTACATACAAAAAGGGTCGTTGAGTCTGATTCACCGCCTTGAGAGAACCGAGCTACCAAGCCACGACTTTTAGCACGTCGTAATATATGCTCTCCTGTCAGATTTATTATTAGCGAGAAAGGCGCTGAAAGTGCCTTGGATTGGATTCTCCAAGAGTCCACATCAATCTTTCATCCTTCCCTTATGCACCAGTCCGCTATACAAGCTTGTCAACCATCTGGTACACAAACTGGACGCAGTGGCAAGCGTGGCAGGAAGCCCACGTCTACGTATGCCAAAACATCCCCCTCTGGGGCATTTATTATGAGATGCACAGACTCTGCGTGTGCCGGGACTTAATCCTACTCCAGTTTTGGCTTAGTGCGTCTATAACACAGCCTGCAGTCAGGACAAAGGTACGTACACATACTAACGCTAGAGCGTTAAAGATAAGCACGGCCTACACGCAAGTGTGACACTCAAAATCGTGAAACGCCCGAGATTTTGGAGATAGCCGCATTCAAGCATACCGAACGGTAAGAAGACGGGACTGAATTATTTGATAAAAATACTCCTTTAATGTTGCTGAAGCCAGAAGCCTACGCGGAGACTCTGCCAGAGCGTTAAGGAGCTTAGCACACCATGGTCGTACTATTCCCCCTCTTCATGGCAAATTACCAACGTCTGAAACAAGCCTCGCGAAGGCCCTATACTGTCCGAGACGGCAAAAAAATTTAAGCGTCAACAAGACTTGTGTTTACTCGAAAATTACCGCATGAGTTGATAAACTCAATTCGGTAAACCCAATTACTCCTTGGTCCACGCCTTTCGCTGGTCCCAACGCGTTCGGCTGCGTTTAATTTTCATTTCGATTAAGGTGTGTGCACCACTCATGTTCTCCTCTTTACCTGCTTATTGTAACCGAGCTACAGAAAATGTCATAAACGTTGTCGTAGCAGTATTTCACCATTCTACAGAGCGTGACTGATCTCATGAAATGTTTGCCGAAATTCTGAAATGCGTTTTCGATTAGGAAGGATTACTAAAGCGCGGTTGTAATACCGATTATCTTGCGACATAATCTTGTAATATTTCGAACTCGGTAGGATGTTAGTTTTTACATGTACTGCTTTTCAGTCTCCTGTAAAAGCCCTACTCGGTAAAAAATGACTACTTATGCAGCATGCATTTTTCACACTGATTTTCGATGATCTCGCGAATTCAAATATATTTTATAGAATGCACGAACAAAAATATGCTTTCTTGCAGCCGTTTGATAGAGAATCGTGTTATCTTTATCTTTCGTCCTCGAGAAGGACTGTGATAAGGTTTTAAAAGAGTTTCTAATTATGGGATTTTTTAAGCCCGTGCAATGTCCATTCACATAGCATCGTACCTGGCCGTTTACCACAGCCCCTTATGAAATGTACAGCATAATCCGCATCCACTGCAAAACCTTATAGACTCTATATGGTATCTTTTTAAAGGCATAGAAGAACATGTAATTTTATTTACCCGGAACTCATGCACCTTGTAGACTGAAATCACTAGGCGCTAATGCAATGGGTGATTAGGCTCCAAATTATTCGGGAATTAGAAAACTTTGTTAAAACCTAATTGTAGGCCTTCTTCGAGTAGAAAAAAATGGCGTGATTCGCTATCAAAGGACTGAAGGAAAGCATATCTTTGTCCGTGCATTCTATAAAATATATTTGAATTCGCGAGATCATCGAAAATCAGTGTGAAAAATGCATGCTGCTTAAGTAGTCATTTTTTACCGAGTGAGGGCCAGGACTACATCTACCCTCACTGCGATCGCACCTTCAATTCACGCATCGGCCTGGTCGGTCACTTGCGAATCCATCGCACAGAGACTGGCGAACCAGTGCCTGTAGCACCAGCCTACACCCACCGCACTCACCTCCACTGCCCACACTGCCCTCGCACCTTCACGCATCGCATGGGTCTATTCAGCCACATGCGCATCCACGACGACCTGCGGTAGACAACCGCCGGTCACACCACACATTCCCTCACTCCCTACCTCTTAACACCATAACCCCACCAGACATCAACCCCCACACACCTCATGCACTCAACTGCCGCCTCCCACGCAAGTGGGAAGTGTGCATCTCGACTTGGTCCCAATGCGGCTTCGGCTGCTCGGGTGACTTGTGTCCGAGACTATCCCGACACGTCAAGCGTCGTGGATAGGAAGGTTTCTGATTGAGGCCCGCTCTCGGTTCACGCAGTTCGTCACGTTGTGTGTCTGTTGTGTGTAGTGGCGGACTGGTGGGCTGGGGACGGGCTGCAACAGCACCTTCCACGGCACTCTCACGCAAGTGAGAGACACGCCGTTCAACCCCCGTTGTGTGAAATCCTGGTGTTTGTGTGTGTATGGGGGGCCAGGTCGTGCTGTGGCGCGCGCAGTCATGGTCCGCCGACAATGACAGTCACCACGCCCACTCCCCACTCCAGTCTGCTGACCGGCTCGGACAGCGGCTGGGGTGTGGGAGTGGGAAGGGAGAGTGAGGTCGACGACTCAGCGCACTTCCTCCTCACTATAAACAATCTGACGCGCTTGAAGCTATCACGGTGCGCTAAAAGCCGTGGCTTGGAAGGTTGCCAACTGACGGGGTACCTTGGACCTCCTCTTTCACGGGAGGCGGTCTGAGAGTCAGGCTGCAATGGCTCCTTTTTAATGTGGCCTTTATGGCATTCCCACCACAGTGTGGGATCCGAGCCAGGCGTTGGCGGCACGCCTAGGTGCGGCTTCGGCCGTGCCAGCCTCCAAATGTCTGTTGTGTTGGTTGAAATCTTGATTATTGTTGTGTGGACCAGGAGGTGTGGTGGAACGCCAAGGTGGGGATCCGTCCGAGCCATCCACCTGCGGCCTCCCTCGTCTCCGGTCTTCTTGACCCTGTCTTGACACCGGGCCCAGGCGGGGGAGGAGGAGAGAGTGTAGGTAGATGCTACGCAAGTCGACCCGCACTATAAACCCCTGCGTAAGTCACCGTCCCTGTTCCCACAATGCAGTCTGTGGGGCACACGGTGGACATCATCGAAATCGATGGTCGAACTGCCGAACTGGCGGGCTAAACCAGGTGAGGGTATCCGTGCGTGCACCTGCGCACGCGGTACTGTGGTCTGCGCTGGCCGGATGGATCTTCGCGTCGACATCGTCGAGACGAGGCTCTGCCTGGACCATCGCAGGAGGCCACCAGGTAAGTTCCCCCTCAGGTAAGTGCATTTGCTCTGTTTCTTCCTTTTGTCTATTGAAGTTCCGTGTCGTATGCTGCTCTTGCTGCCTGCCCTCTGCATGCTAGTCTGTCTGTTAATAGCTAAACGACACCCTCGATGCCTGCTGCGATTGTCTGTCCGTCAGTCTATGCCACTCTCTACTAAAAGCTAGGTGTTACGGTGCTTGACTTTGTGTGGTGACCTCACTTTTGTTTCTGACTGATGACTGTGTCCGCTTGTCCACTCTAGTTCTACGTCCCATAGCGTTAAGTTGTGTGTATGCTGTCTCCTACTTGACTCCATCACATCACCATCACCACCAAGGTCCCAGATTAATTCGGTTCGTTCTCTCACTAACAAAATGTCGTGGTCCATGGTGGAGTCCGGCAGCCGTCTGGGATAACCGGGCAGCCCTGTTCAGGGATGCGTTGCCTGCCCCCGCGAGGGGGAGGGGGCTAGAAAAGGTGCCCTAAAGATCGCTGGGAACCACGCGGTCTGTAGGCTGGCCGTGGCCGCAGACAAAAACACACGTTCGAAACAGCCAAAACCGAAACAAAAACAACAACAACAACAACAACAATCACACTCTTGCTTTTCCAGCCTATTCTTCTTTTTCTCCTACTCCTACTTTTCGCCGCCACAGTCGCCAGACTGGCAGGGTGAGCCCGCTCACTCTGGCAGCAAGCTTACCAGCAGGTCAATGGCACCCCCATGGGTTCACCGATATCGGGTCTACTCGCCGAACTAGTCTTACAAAGACTAGAAGAAATTGTTATTCAAGCCATCAAACCAAAGATGTGGCTGCGCTACGTAGATGATACCTGCGTAGTCATAAAAAAAACTGCGAAGTTGAACGACTGCACCAGATTCTTAACGGTGTCTTCCCTGCCATACAATTAACACGCGAAGAAGCAACAGGGGGCACCCTCCCTTTTCTTGACGTCAGTGTACAAAGACTGAGGGATGGCAATCTCGCAACCAGCGTCCACAGAAAAGACTCCAGTGCCGAAATTATCCTCAACCACGGGAGCAATCATCCTGCGGCCCACAAAAAAGCTGCGTTCGAACTCTTATACCAATTATTCCGATCTAACGGATATCCGATTAGCTTCGTGATAAACTGTCTCAGACGTCAGAGGCAACCACAAGATCAGAGTTCAAGTGGAGAAGTGGTACAGAGGACATATTATTCCCTGCCCTACATGTGAGTAATTTCTGAAGCGATGGCTCGACAACTAAACAGGTTTGGCATCTGCATTGACCACAATCCGGCGTCCTCCTTACGCGCAGCACTTTCCCGAGCAAAAGATCCAATACCCAAAGAACAACAAAGTAACGTCATTTATCGTATCTCGTGCGCTAACTGCCGTTGCGTTTATATTGGTCACACGGGTCGACAACTTGGGACTCGCATTAGTGAACACAAGTTAGCTATCCGCCGACGCGACCCCTTATCTCTCGTGTTTGTACACGCTCTTGATTGTGACCACCGTTTCAACTGGGACGGTACCGAAGTGGTCGCCATGGCTAACGCCAAACATGCACGGGAATTCCTGGAAGCTTGGCGCTCCGGTGCAGATAGCATTAACCGCCGTGTTGACCTAGATGTCCACTACGAGGGTCTCCAATCAAGGTGGACTGATTGGCGCCCACCTTAAGAACAACAACAGCTAATGCGTGCCCGGACATGCATGATCTCGCCGACACGCCATTCCTCCCTCCCTACCCTACTCCCCCCTTCCCCCACCTCTTCCCCCCCCCCAAAACGGTGAACCACAACTGGGACCCACAACATCTATCCTCACCTCCTGCACCCATCACAACGCGATGCACACCTCCCCCTCACAAGGTCGTCTGCTTACCTCTCTGTCTGCGTCCTCAACCAGCAGTGTGACCATGCCACCTCTCACTTTTCACTGTGTCTAACGACAGGTTGGTGCAACCAGCTCGAAAATTTACGAGTAAAACTCTATTTCCGACGGACTTCCTCCTTTCATCATATCATCTCGGAATGCATACTACTTCAGTTATTCAACATATATTTGGGCGTCAAACGCTTTTTCTTACCAGACGTTGGGAGAAGTTCGCGCAGAGAGAGTCGACAACCTTCGAACAGTTGAGTTTCCTGCACCGCTGTCGCGATCATGGCATTCTTCCGAAGTCTCTTCGCTTTAAACCCACACTGCCTACCGACTGGAAGAAAGCAAATATAAGCCCCATTTACAAATGTGGCGAGAGAACAGCCCCAAGTAGTTTCAGACCAGTGAGTCTCACTAGCATCTGTTGCAAGTTGATGGAAAGAGTAAGAAAAACGGAGCTGATGCGTCACCTCGAAGAAAACAACTTGCTCAGTCAACATCAGCATGGATTTCGAAGTGGTCGATCCTGTCTCACCAACCTCCTAGTATCCATGCAGAGCTCTACGAAATCAATTGACATGGGCTTATCAGTCGACGCCGTGTACATTGACTTCAAAAAGGCTTTTGACAGTGTTCCACACAGACGACTTATATGTAAACTACGTCATGTGGGTGTGAATGGAAATCTTTTGAAATGGCTAACCGATTTCCTTACGGGCAGATCTCAGCGTGTGTGTATCGGAAACGCTAAATCTGAATGGGCATCCGTGCATAGTGGGGTTCCGCAGGGAAGCGTTCTGGGTCCAATTCTGTTCCTAATATATGTGAACGACTGCCTGGACTGTCTGAACTGCGAACGAGTAATGTTTGCCGACGATCTCAAATTGTGAAAATCAATAGAGAAGCCGGAATGTTCTATACAATTACAAGACAATTTCAATCGCTTGCAAAAATGGTGATGAGTGGTGTCTAAGCCTCAAGCGTAACAAATGCCAACTTATCCGATTACGTTCGAGCAACAGGAGGCCATTGAGATTTGAATCTCAGCACTTAATAGGAGATCACCAACTCGAATCAGTCAACGAGTTAAGAGACCTCGGTGTGTGGATGACGCCAACTCTCAAACCATCGTCTCACTGCGCCAAGGTATCAAAGAAAACCATGGGTATTGTAGGCGAGATTAGAAGATCCTTCGTCAATTTTGATGAAGAACTTTTCGGCGGAGTATTTGGCGCGTACGTTCGACCATTGTTGGAATATTGTGTCCAGGTATGGCGTCCCTGGACGAAAAATGATTACACCCTACTGGAGAACGTACAACGTAGAGCGACCAGGCTAGTTGGCGGATTATGTGGCTTACCTTATGAGAGACGGCTGGAGAAGCTAAAAATATTCGGTTTGAAATTTTCGACCTCCGAGGGATTTAACTTTTCCGAGTCTCCTGAATCCTGGACACCCTGACGGCCTCTCGGAATTAACAAGTCGATTCTTCATAGCAATATCTCGATTCTCACAGATTTTTAACGGGAGTTTCGTCCGGAAAACCTATCTCCTTCCGACCACATCTGACAGCCGCACCGCCATATTCCCGAAATACAATAACGGCTGAGTCGTTTTCTATTTACTTCATACGGTTGGTCTCGCTTTAAATCGTTTCCATACCGTTAATAACTTTTCAAGTTTATTGGCTTAATGATGGTAGTCGGTTCAGGGTCCTCTAGAAATTGGGCAAAGAATGCGCCTCGGGACGGATTCGAACCTAGGGACGGTAGCGATGCTGATATTGTCGCTACCACTGCGCCATTGACGCGCAGCAGATGGCTTGACAAAAATGATAAAATAACAGAAAGACGCTGTGCAAATGACTACTGCGATAAGTCTTCGGCTGTCAAATCACCTCCCGCCAAACGCGCAAGGAGTCTAATAACTTTGTTCGATGTTAAATACGAGGACGAAACCTGCACGTCATATTTTAGACTTCTTCAGAAAATCTTGGAGACGGAGAAGGATATAAGAAATCTAAGATTTGAGATGGAGAAGCTGATGAAACTGCCTCACTATCAACCCGAAAGGAGAAAGATGGCGATGTCGGATGTTTAGAAAATGACCGGAAAAACGGCCAATACGACTTCTGTAATTGTATTAGCCCCTAAAAGAAGATAGTTCGTCTACGGACCCAATTGCAACCGAGACCATATCTCATGTGCGAGCGCAAAATAACCGAAGGGCACCTCAAAAAACCAGGAGACGTCTCAAAGCATCTCAAAAAGACCAATTATGTCAGAGCGCCAGCAGGGGAGAGCAGAGTCCACACAGAAGGCAAGAAGATGCCTCACTGACACAAGAGGTACCACATGATCAGGAAGCCTCGATAAACGAGGAACCCTGCGGTAGCTATACCAGGACAACTGTCTCTGAAGGGGACATTGATGACAACAAAAATTTTCGTGATGCAGACTGTGCGTATAAAAATAAACGACAGCGCCCTATTGATCGCAATAAATGCATCATCGTAAAGGGTTCTCCTGAGTCTTCCTCAGACCTCCCAAAGAACAGAATAAGCCACGATATAGAATTATTCCAGCAATACCTCAAATCCTTATTACAAGAGAACGAGAACATCCCCGTAGTGAAAGCCTTCAGCATAGGACCCATTAAGGATTTGAAGGGCGAGGCGGGCCACCACAGACAATTAAAAATTATTCTCAAAAGTGAGGAACAAGCACTATTACTGCTGAATAGGAAACCAGCACTGCGAAATGCCCACCCAACAGTTTTTTTTTCAGCTGGATTTCTCACCAGTCCAACGGGAGAAATGGAGGGAACTCAAGGCCGAACTCCTCAGAAGATACAATTCCGGCGAGAAAAACCTAAGAATATTGAATGGGAAAATCGTAAATGTTCGGAGCTCATTCCTCTGGAGACAACCAGTAATACTGAGCATAATGAAAAACCAGATAATGAGGAAAGAACGCTCCTATCTGGCAAACCGATCAGAGAAAACGACGGCCAACACACCAACATCCATTCCAATCAAACAGCAGTAGACTCGGAAGAGGACGATAGGCCCGAAAACTCGCGCGAAATATCCAGCAACTTCCACCCAAAAATCGTTCGGGAATCTGCCCGGTCTAAGTTCCGCTTTCTTTATGCAAATGCTCAGAGTTTGTTTCATAAGCTAGATGAGCTGAAAGTATGGATAACAGATACGCAGCCGGATGTCATTTCTATCACAGAGACTTGGTTCCAGTCTTGGATGCCGAAACTTGATGGATACCAACTTTTTCGCCGGGACAGACTGCATAGAAAGGGTGGAAGAATAGCGGTCTACGTCAAGAGAGGAATCATCGCGTCGGAACACAAAACCGATTGCTCCGGCGACTGTGAAGCAATGCGGTTAAAACTGAGGATGCGTGGCGCACCTAATTTGAATTTCCTGACCGTATACAGGCCGCCCAATCAAACTGATGAGGTTGACGAGGCGATGTTTGGGATAATTAAGGAGGTGTCACAAAACCAATAGGTACAGATAACCGGAGATGTCAACGCACCCATGGTCGATTTGAACAATTTGTTAGTAAATGGTTCGCGAAGTTCCTTCGATTCCAGGCTCTTGAAGCTAACGGCTATTCTCTTTCTGGTATAAACGTCACGTTCCCAACCAGGATCAGAGAGGACCAAAGGGCGAATTGTCTGGACCTCGTCCTTAAAAAGACCCGATTAGCCCTGGCGAACTTAGGTCCATAACACCTCTCGGTAAGAGTGATCACGTCGTGCTGTTTTGGGAATACCGCCTATGCAGCCAACAAGTGAATACGACTGAGCCTAGACTGAATATCTGACGAGAAGATTTTGCCGCCATGAGAAGGGAATTATCGGCAGTGGACTGGGATAATTTTCTTTCTGGGCATCCAGACGTTGATTGGAACACTCTCAAAGGAGTTGTAACAGACATCATGCATCGAAACTGTCCGACAAAGAGAGTCAATAAGAATAATCGTCCTGCCTGGATAACGCGGGATATAAAGAAAGAAGTAAACCGGAAAGACAAACTATGGCGAAGGTATGCAACAACAAAACAACCATCCCATTACGAGCAATTTCGTCGAAAGCGAAACGAGGTAAGTTCGGCTATCCGCAGGTCGCGGAAGGAGTATGAAATGCGAGTTGTGGAACGGGCCGTCGATAAGCCAAAAGTGTCCTTCAGTTACATCAACAGTAGGTTAAAGAACAAGGAGACGGTCGCAGTGTTGAAAGGAGAAAACAATGAGGATATCATCAAAAATGACGCTAAGGCAGAACATCTAAGCCGGTTTTTCGTATCGGTTTTCACCGAAGAAACGGGCTTTGACGAGGCTAGATCTCCTGCTGGGACAACCGACGAAATAATAGAAAACATGGACTTCACGGAAGAAGATGTGAGGAAGGAACTTCTAGCGCTTAAAGAGGGCAAGTCTCCGGGTCCAGACCAAATTCCGGCAAACGTTCTGAAGGAGTTTGCTTGCGAACTCGCCAAACCGCTTAGGCACATCTTTAGGTCGTCCTTTGACTGAGGCATTCTCCCCTCTGATTGGAAAGTGGCGAACATATATCCCATTCACAAGGGTGGATCTAGAACAAGTACAAACAATTATCGGCCGGTGAGCCTAACGTGCATTTTTTGCAAAGTCATGGAGAGAATAGTTAAAAAATCCATCATGAAGTTCCTTGAAGAAAATAATTTCATTGCTAGTTCTCAACATGGCTTTCGACGAAATCACTCCTGCCTAACTAATATGCTCTATTCAACGGAACAGTGGTCTCGCTCGTTAGACGAAGGAACAACGGTCGATATCGTTTACATCGATTTCAAGAAAGCCTTTGATAGTGTTCCACACCACCGGTTACTCTACAAGGTCCGAGAGTCGGGGATAAGAGGAAGCCCATTAAACTGGGCAAAGGACTTTCTGACTGGTCGATCACAGTCTGTGTGTATTGGCAGTGCGAAGTCAACGCCAGTGCCGGTTGTGAGTGGAGTTCCACAGGGCTCTGTACTCGGACCAGTACTATTTTTAATTTATGTCAACGACTGTATGAATGGACTGGATTGCAATGGAGTCATGTTTGCCGATGACATCAAGTTATGGCTAGCGATCAACGGCGAACATGATGAACGGGCCCTGCAAGAAGGACTGAACCGCCCATGCGAATGGTCTGACAAATGGCTGCTAAAGTTTAACCTAGAGAAGTGCATCGCGCTGCGACTCAAAACGACTGGAAGATCTGACGGAGAGGATCACCATTACCAACTTGGTGGAAGGTGCCTTTCAAATGCAACCGAACAAAAAGATATTGGGATCAACATTTTGTCGACCCTTAAGTCTTCATCTCACTGCGTTAGGGCGTCCAAAAGGGCAACTAGTGTTCTATTTGCCATTAAACGATCTTTCGTGGACATAGACAACGAGTTATTTGTAAAAGTATACGGAGCGTTCATTCGTTCGCATCTGGGATATGGAGTCCAAGCGTGGCGCCCGTGGCTGAAAAAAGACTATAAGTTGCTAGAAAGAGTCCAGAGGAGAGCAACAAAAGTTGTAAAAGGCCTCAGGACTTTACCTTACAACTGCCGACTTAGAGAACTTAAACTTTTTCCTCTTGAGTACAGGCAGGTTCGAGGATATCTCATACAGGCCTATCGGATTTTGAGGAACAGGGAATGTGCCCTAAAGCCCGATGATTTCTTCACCCTGGCCACAACAACAAACCTGCGTGGGAACTCTCTAAAACTTAGAGGATCCCGATGCCGCCTGGACGTTCGCAAATACTGTTTATCACAGCGAGTCGTCGGAGCCTGGAAAGGGCTTCCGAGGACGTAATAATGGCGGATACCACGGAGACGTTCAAGCAAAGACTCGATGCATATTTGCTTGGACACTAACGCTTGTTTGGACAGAACAGCTCTGTGGTGCCAAACCAACGACTTGCATGCACATACCGCTAATGGGGATGGCTGTCATTCGATTTTACTGAAATCATCCACAACTGAATGTTCCCAAGTTTTGGTCCTGCATTTTCAAAGAAAATATTCCGCTAAATGTATATATTACTGACAAAATTTCAGTACCATGTTTATTTAAAGTTAGATATTGCGCATACCGTTTACAATAGGGTTTTCAAAGGCCTTGCATATTACTCTTAAAATATACTGACCATACTGACCTATTTCCTATCTCTTATAGACAGTACAGAGGGGACATGATCATGGCCTTCAGGATCGTCCGAGGGCTAGACTGTGCTCTTCACTTTTATGGCTTCTTCGGACTGGCGCGGACGACAAATCTCCGATGGCACCCATACAAATTGAAGACGAAACACGCCAGACTCGATTTGCGGGCCAAATTTTTCTCCCACCTGCTGGTTGAGGGATGGAACAAATTACCGAACTCCGTTGTCTTAGCGGAAAACGTCGAGACTTTCAAAAGAAGACTAGATAAATTTATGCATGATGGTCAAACATTTACATGATATCAATGACTGATATAACTGCTATGTCAGTCAGTCAGTCAGTGTATTTGAGGGAAATAGGCTTACGCCTTTGAACTCCCTATTTGTACATAAAAATCGATTAACAAGCAAAAATGTGAAGAAATTACAGCATTAAGTGAATGCATACATTGATTCACATATGTCACTAGTCACATGGCTAAAAAGTCACATAGTCTGCTTGTTGCTGCAGCATATATCTGTCAAGGCGACATTTAAATGTCTCCACAGACTGAGATATAACAACCGTATCGGGCAGGTTATTCCACGGTTCCACGACACGGTTGGAGAAAAAATATTTTCTCACATTCAGTCTACCCCGTGGCACACGTAGCTTGAAGGGATGTCCCCGGAGGTGAGTTCTAGTGGCGAGTTGGAAAAAGTCATCGAGCCGAAGGGCACAATCCAAGCCGCGCACGATACGGAAAGTTTGTATCATGTCTCCGCGCAACTGCCTATAACTCAGAGGATAGAGATTAAGGTTAGTTAAGCGGATATCGTATGGCAGTGCACTTTGACCTCTTATTTATTTTGTTGCCCGTCTCTGCACCCTTTCGAGCATATCGTAGTCCTGATGCGTCCACGGTCTCCAGGCCTGAATTGCATATTCGAGATGGGGCCTTATAAACGTGCCGAAGACTTTGGTGAAGCAGACTTCATCGAAAACTACGAATGCCCGCTTGATGGCATATAGTATTGAGGTTGCGGCCTTGGCCGCCTTACAGCATTGTGTAGAAGGCTTTAGGCTGTCTGCAACCCAAACTCCGAGATCTTTCTGAGTTTCTGCATCTCGGAGTGGCATTCCGTTCAGATGGTATTGCCGCGTACTAGGGGTCTGATTTCCGAGGCGCAGAATGGTGCATTTGTTCAAATTGAAGGACAAGAGCCACCTGCGTGACCACTCGTCCAATCGACAAAAAAATTCTTGGAAGTTGGTCTCATCGGCAGCATTCTGGATTACTTTCCAGATTTTTATGTCGTCCGCAAACATGGCGCAATCACAGTCCAACCCATCTACACAATCATTGATGAACAAGGGAAAGAGGGTTGGTCCGAGCACCGAGCCTTGTGGGACCCCACTCTCTATGAATGTGCACCTTGATTACTGTTGTTTTACGCAGACAATTTGGGAGCGGCCGACAAGGAAATTTTCGACCCATTTGAGAAGTTTGCCACCGATGCCCATAATTCTCAACTTGTGTAGGAGACGCAGGTGCGGAACACTGTCAAACGTCTTCCGGAAATCAATATAGGCAACATGCACGGTGTGTTTTGCGTCCAGTGCCCTTGTCCAACATTGCATGATATAAAGCAAGTCCGTTACACATGATCTTCCCCTACGGAAACCATATTGTGCATTGGCCAAGAGGTTGTGGGTTTCCAAGTAAGCCATCAACTCCCTTTTTATGATTTTTTCCATCACGTTGCGGCAGATTGATGTCAGACTGACGGGTCTGTAGTTTGTCGCAAGAGCACAACTACCGCTTTTGTAAAGGGGTGTAATGTGGGCCGTCTTCCAGCCTGTGGGAAGAATTCCAGTATCGAACGATTTCTGGCATAGAACGGGTAATGATTTGACCAGCTGTCGGGCAGGCCGAAAGAGCAGCTTTGCTGGGACCTCGTCCGGTCCGGCAGATTTACATTCCTTCAAGCTTTCCAGTTCTTCCAAAATCGCTTCGTCTCGAAGTTCAATATTTTCGACAGTGGGATCTCCCATGTTCTCAGAACCAAATGGAATAAAGTCTGCTTCTCTTGTGAAAACGGATTGGAAAAACTGAAATAAATGCTTAGCTTTATGTGTACTGTCCGATATCTCCAAACCGTCATCATTCCTCATGACAGGAATGGGGTTCCTGTTACGTGTGCTCTTCAGCAAATAGCTGTAGAGCAATGTCGGATTTTACAGGCCCGCTGTAGCAAATTACTCTCGAACTCTCGCCGCCACCTGAAAATCAGGCCTTTCACCTTATTTCTTTGAACTTTATACTCGGCTTTGAACTTTGAACTTCCTTGAACTTCTTTGGACTTTATACGGCTTGGAGCCCGTTTGTGTTCATCCGTTTGAAATCTCCAAATTTGAGATAATTTGAAATTTGTTTATTATTTAAATATTTGACATATTTCTGCGTCGATTTTCAACAGCTTTTGTAAGCTGTCAAAAATAACACATAAGTCTTTCCGAAATCGTGCATTTACAGAAGTTTATCGAGAAACGTGAACACTTTTTTACGCTTCTCGACTCACTAACAAACCCAAATACATTCACGAACTGCCTAACGAGCTTACCACAAATAAAATCAATAATACGTGCGGTTTGATCAGATGTCGCGGATAGATCAAAAGGCAGACTCAATTTAGTAATCCGCAATGTACCGCACACCGTTAATCCAACACCATCAATTCAAAAACTTATACATATCCGAGTAGCTACTACTAAAAGACTTCACTTTAGAAGCAAAAATAAACCCGTCTTAGCAACCTTCTACTCACAGACCGAAGCTGAGCTTGTCCTAGAAAACCCCCAATTAAACGGAAATCTGTGGAACCTAAACTCATTTATGGGTCCAGATTTAACACCGATGCAAAGATGTAAACTTCGAGAAGAAGACACCAGCTACAAACACGATAATAAGCGCTCCGGTCCCTTAAATGAGCCTCTAGCTACTGCTTCTATCTCTGTTACTAATAAAAAGAAGTACATAGTCCAGCGTAAACAAAATTGTAGATCCACAGCCCCCGTAGAAGGACCTTCAGCAAAAACTTCTGACTCTAGCTCTCATGACAAAAAACGCGCAACTGCAAAAGCATTTAGGGCTGCTAGGCAGAAACAAACGAAAAAGGCACAACAAAACGACAACGTCCAAATAGAACAAAAAGATGATGCAGATGTCGGACTCAGTCATGTGACACCATCATATGGCAATATAAGTTTTACTACGCCCCCCAAAACCGATCGACCAGTACTTGAAAACGACTGTCAAACAAGGCACATAAACCAAAAGGTCTTATTAAGCACACCCGCACAACCACAACGCCTAAACTATGTTAACATAACAAATACGAGTCCTCCAAACTCTAACCAAAAACAAATAAGTTTCTATAAATGCATATCGACTCCTCAGAAACCACCTGCATGGCATAGGTATAAGCCAAACCACTCTAGCATTCCAAACTTCTTACCACCTAATGACAACCCTACAAATTATTTCGACCTCTATATCTCTTCAACTGAAAATCCATTTAGGTACAATTACCACTTAGTCAACCCACCTCTCCATATGCACCCTCAGTCCATACACACTAGCCCATGCACTCACACTTCGCCATACGCATCACCAAATCCTCCAAGAACCACACACTTACAGTAGATGAGCTAACTCATGAAATGTCAACCAAAATTTCGAAATGCGTTCTCGTTTCGAAAAGATAAATTAAGTAGTGTTGTAAAACTGATCATGATGCAGCATTATTCTATAGTGATCCAGTTACCTCAGGGTGTCGGCTTTCGAGAGAACTTATTTTCGGCTGCATGCAAGATCCATACTCTGCAAAAAGTGACTACTTAAGTAGCATGCAATTTTCTCATTGATTTTCGATGCCCCTAAAAAAATTATATTTCATGGACATCGTGCATAAAAATAAACATTCTCTTACTTATTCGGTAGAAAATCACGTCTTCTTCCAATTTCATACTCAAAAGAAGAGTATAATTCTGTTTTAAAAAAGTTTCTAATTGTGAGATTTTTTAATGCCGTTAAATGGCCGTTCATGAAACGTCATGTATCTACATTTACGAATATGACTTGTAAAGTTAACAATATTGCTCAAATCCACTGCTTGAGTTTATGAACCTCCTATGGTCTCCTCTTAATACTGTAGAGAAATGCATGGTTTTCCGTACATAGAAAATATACAGCTTGTAGTTTTGAAACCCTGAATGCAAGTGTAACAGCAGGCCGGGTTCAAAATTATTCGGGAATTAGAAAAGTTTTTTTAAAACCGAATTATACTGTTTTCTTGAGTATGAAATTGGAAGAAAACGTGATTTTCTACCGAATGAGCAAAATAATGAATATTTTTAAGCATGTTTTCCATGAAATATAATTGAACTGTCAAAGGCATCGAAAATCAATGAGAAATTTGCATACTACTTAAGTAGCCATTTTTTGCAGAGTATGGATCTTGCATGCAGCCAAAAATAAGTTCTCTCGAAAGCCGATACCCTGAGTTAACTGGATCATTATAGACTAATGCTGCATCATGATTAGTTTTACAACACTACTTAATTTATCTTTTCGAAACGAGAACGCATTTCGAAATTGTGGTTAGCACTTCATGAGTTAGCCCATCTACTGTATCTCCATTTAGTCCATCACTCAATCAAAGTACCCTCAGAAATCCTTTTTTCACCACAGCCCACCTCTTCCATATCCGACATTCTGAAGATAGCTCTTATAAATTCGAGATTGATTGTCAATAAAATATTCCAACTTAGAACCTTTGGATGAAATATATAACCCCGATATAATTTGCATTACAGAAACAGGGGCAAATGAACTTATATCAAATGCTTCGCTATGTGTCCCAAATTATAATTTCTATCGACAGGATCGTGTTTACAAACGAAGCAGAGGCTGCCTTATCTACATCAGATCTAGCATTGAGCAAAGTGGTATTGATGTCCCAACTGAAACCTTTGCTGGAAAGCGTGTTTTGTCACAACAAAATCTCATACCACGGAAAACATACTAGTCAGATGCCTCTACTCCCCTGCAGAATGTAGTAGTGATGAGAAAATCCTCAACCACTTAATATGCAATAGAGCCAGCAGTAAAATTGAATATAAGATAATCGCAGGTGACCTGAACCGTCCAGAAATAAACTGGGTCGAATTATCGGCGCCTACAAGGCACGAATAATTGTTATCTTCAAGTATCTTCAATAACTGGACACAAATAGTTGGCAAAACCCACCCAAGGAAACAGTATACTAGACGTCATTTTTACCAACGCTATCATGCCCTCTATATGCACTACGACTGCGGAACCTTTGAAAGTGACCACAAAGTAATAATATCAACACTCCCTTTAAACGCAAAACTAACATCCCATTTTAGCAACACCCGCCTAAAGCCAAAACACTTGACGAACACTCCATGAACCACGATATTAGATCATTAGACTGGAGCCCATATTTTCTAACAACATCCCCTATGGAAGCAGTTAACCTATTATCCTCTGTCCTATTAGTAATTCAAGATACCTTGATAGACTCCCGTATAAGAAATTACCAATCCCACACTTCATTTCAACTAAACTTACAAAACTACAAAAGCAGCTATAGAACCCCTT
>CACRXP010000024.1:2270542-2293527 GCA_902702965.1 Spirometra erinaceieuropaei
ACCAATCTCTGTCACACACCCAATGGAAATAGGCAAGGAATTGGACGAGTGTCATAGTCAACCGAGCTACAGTCGTCTTCTATGAAAGGGAAAAAGAATAAAAATTAGTAAAGAACATGCAATTGTTGATAAGGATAAAGTGTATGATGAAATCAGAAATAAAAACCACTTTTTCTGCTACGAGTTGGGAAAAAACAGTTCATAGTAAGATAATTTTTGGATACCGAGCAGCATGCAAACATCCAGCAGTTGCGTCTTATATTTTAAGGAATACGGCGTAAATTGATTCATCAGGGTGCATATTTTAAACGGTTTAATTGGTCTACACCTAAGAATGCTTATTTTGGCTGGGTTCATTATGATAACTAAGAAGCGCGGTGAGACGCACGCTCATGCAAGACTAGGCAAATGTCTCATATTAGAGTGAAATCATGCAATAGTCACCTCATTTATGCAGTTCCACGTATGATTTACTCAAGCTCATCGGGCCATGCTTGCCTATATAATATACGCCTCCGTGTCAGCCTCTTCAGGATCGCGGTCACACGTCGCAGCTGATAAGGTCCTAATCAATATACATATCCAATGTTACACTTGAAAAGTCAAGTTGGCAAACACGTGTTTTCGGTAATTCTTCGGCAGGCCAATACAGTTGCGCGAAGGAATGATAATGCACAAAATTAACAGTGTTTATAGGTGTCTCAAGGGCTATTAATCATTAACACCCATCTCCTCCACGTTGCCCGCATGACCAGTTCGGCGGGTTTTGGTCCTTAAAGCTGGGGGAGCGGGGTAAGAGACTCTCTGAGCGATGTTCGCGGATGGAGTACACAGAGTACCCATGACTGTAATTAGGGATTTAAGGCGGCATGTGATCATCACTTGAGGTTGGCGTTGGCCATGGCAGAGACAAACGCTTGTGTCAGGGTTTTCTGACAGCATTACACCGGATTCGCTAGTCGTATAGTCACTGCCTCGGCCGTTGCTAGTATCCGTTAGCGTAGGCCTTTAGAGAAGCTTGTTGATGTCCAATGGACAACTGGAAATGCTTCTTTGGCATCGACGCGGTGTTTCGCATCCAATTTGAGTGTCTCTTTAGTCAGACTACAGATCTAAAACTTAGCGATCCTAAAGAAGTTGACTGTCTTAAATGGACTCTGGTCAACTGCTGCCAACAGTATCTAAGAGAGACTCTGATGAACAGGGTTTCATTTACAAGGGCTCACATCGATAGTCTTAGGGAACTTAGCAAAAACAAACAGATTGTGCCAACCACACAGATAAGGGTTCAGGAGTAGTACTGATGAATAGAACGGATTATGCGGCGCAACTAGAAGAAATACTGTCGGATCGTTCCAAGTTTTCGCAATCGGAGAAAGATAAGGATCACAGAGAGGCTGTTGAGGGTCACTTGATGACTATCCTCGAAGATCTCCGTAAAGAAGGACATTTGCCTAGTAAGAAGTTCGAACGACTGAGGCCAGTTCTACAATTTTATTTGATACTCCATTCTTTGGACTGCTGCATCTTTGGCCGTCGTCTGTGCATTCTGAGCCAAATTTTCTGGAAAAACATATATCATGTGGCCATTGGCCTTAAATAAATTATCTGGGCTAACCCATGAAAAGTGAACCGATAATCCGAAATGCGTTTTCGTTTTGAAAATTTTAATTAAGTAGTGTTGTAAAACTTGTCAGCTTGCAATGCAATTTTATGATATTTAAGTTACCTCAGGATACTGGTTTTCGAATGAACTTCCTTCCGTCTGCATGCAAGAACAACGCTCTGTAAAAAATGACTACTTAATTCACATGACGTTTTCTCACTGATTTTCGATGTCCCTAAATGTCCAATTTTATATCATGGAAAACATGGATTAAAATATTCTTTCATTCACTTATTTGGTAGATCGTTACGTCTTCTTTTAATTCGTTTTTAAAAATGTTTCTATTTCTGGGACTTCTAAATACCGTAATATGGCCGTTCATAATTCGTCTTGTCTCTGAATTTACCAATGTGGCCTTTAAATTAATCAATATCGATCAAAGTCACTGCTAAAGTTTATGATTCCTTTACAGCCCCCCTTTAGTACCGTAGAGGATTATGTGGTTTTCCGTACGGAAAATTTATATGGCTTGTAGTTTCGAGACCCTTAATCCAAGTGGACGGTAGAGCGTGTTCAAAATTATTCGGGAAATGGAATCGTTTTTGAAAACCGAATTATGCCATTCTTTCGAGTATAGGATTGAACAACGACGAAATTGTCTACCGATTAAGCGAAAGAATGAATATTTTTATGCTTTTTTCATTAAATCTAATTGGGCATTAAAGAATAATGAAAATCAGTGAGAAAATTTCATGCTACTTAAGTAATTATTCCTTACAGAGTGTAGCTTTTTCATGCAGCCGAAAGGAAATCTACTCGAAAGGGGGCATCATGAGGTAAGTGAAATATTATAGAATTATGTTGCAGGCCGATTAGTTGTACAGCCCTACTTAATTAATCTTTTCGAAACGAAAACGCATTCGGAATTTCGGTTGACATTTTATAAGTTAGCCCACCTACTGTAGGTCCTTGGGGTATTTTCACTCGTCCCTCTTGACCTTTGGCGTCTTGAAATATATCTCAGCTATTTGGAATAGATTTTGGGGCACAGTTATGTTTGTGATAAAAAAGGTGATTGCTGTTAAATTGTGGGATTGGTCTTAAGTCAGTTGATTTTTCGAAAACCGTAGTTTTTAGGTGTTCATTTGCCTCCTGTGAACTTATTCCTGAAACACTAACAGTCTTTCACCATTTTTCTGCATGGCCAGTTTGATTGCAGTTACTGAGGTGGCACATTTAGCTCAATAATCAGTTTGTTGTACAAATCCCTCAGCCCGAAATGGAAAACGCAGTTCCCATACATACAAACCGAATATGGGAACTATGTAATGCAAATCACAAACAACATTAAATATCTTCGGTTTCCTGTGCCTCAAGGATGTCCACTATCAAGCATATTGACGCTAAAGATAAAAACCACATTACGCTTAGAAATGCGTCGCTTCAAATGCAGTCCGTAACATCTCCTCGTGCTTCTACTTGTCCATTATATTTTAACGTTCTATAAAATGACGCAATGCTTGCGACGTAGATTTTCATGCTCAGTTTTAAAACTTTGCCAATTACGGAGGTATGCGTGCGGCAATTACGTAAAGAGTGAGAACAGCATTGTGGACGCGTTTTGTACACATAAACGATTGCCAGTTGGTAGTTTTCGGGCAGATATGAATGCGCAAGTTGAGTTCAGGGAATAGCATGGGACAAATTTAATTCGGTTTCGGGAAATCAGGCAAGCGCATTTCAGGGCATGACAGGGAAGAAGGAAGAATATGAGGCGTATCCAATTTAAAAAGCAGAGAGTCTGCCATCGTCGACGAATAGAGAAGCATAGTCCTTCACACTGTTTCGGTGTCTGTGGACAAGATGACGTATTTTTGGCAGGTAAGTAGTCTGAAATAGTCGAGTATTACTAGTCAGGACGCGTTAATGTTTTTCATTTGACCCGCTCGTTTTCCCTGTTGTCATTTACGGTCGCGTTACCTTGTTGGCTACGATCCTTTAAACTGTAGACCTCTTCCCTAACTGCTGTGGGGTCGGGTTAACCGTTCTTAAAATATTTTCAGTTAAATTTAAATAAGCTCATTACTAGAAAGTCTAGCTGATAAACATAAACTACAGTTTAGTTTATTTTAAACACTAATGTTCTATTTACTTTGTCCTGTCAAACAGCGTCAACATTAATGTAAACAGGTACTACCACGGCATCCTTTTACGATATCAGTAATATTGACTCTAATTAACTCCATATTAGTCGTGAAAACTACTTCGTGACAATGCATCTGCATAATGTGGTCTTAACACTGCCCAGAAATGTGATGGAACACTCGGCATTCTGTTTTCCAGAATCTGATCAGCAGGGAGACAAAAATAAACCTTTGATCAAGACCCTGTAAAAACCTTATTTGAATCGGATTCTATACTCTTGGGTAATAGCAATTAGGAAAATGCCGACATCCGAAATTACTAAGTGTCTAGCTAAATCAAGTTGCTATATCAAATTATGTTCAAAACTAGATATTTGTGCGTGGGAAACGACTTAAAATGATTTAGATAACCTCCTGAACGGCCGCCATATAAACTTGCATGACCCTTGTCGGCATATGTCAATTTTGCAATAATTTACCGTACTAACAACACAGGTATTAGCTAAAAGCCCAGACACGCGTGTTTCGCCGATCTTGTGCCGCTGCCTGACGCAGCTGTGAGGGGTTCTGCTCGTCAATGGGTCCCCCAGCTTTCCCCGTGTGTTTTCTGGTATATGAACTCCAGTTTCAACTTGCCTTGTCAATTTGTCTCTGCAAACCGCTTTTGTTTATCAGAGGCCATGTGGCTGCATAACTGACATACAGAGTTTTGCATCATCCATATTTTAGACAGATATTCAGACTAGTATGACATATAGTTTGTCATTGTTAACATGTGCAAGAAAAGGGGCGATTTGAGAAATCCACATCTGATGCTTAGTCTGAAAGTTGATTTAAAAACGAGCCACACTAATCTGTTCTATCTTTCAAAGCAACCCGATACAGAATAGTTGAGGCGGTATTGACTCCCGAACGCTTTTTTTGCAGGTGAATAAGTTGATGCACGTAGATGTTGTCTTTAGTTATGACTTCGCATAAATAGATTTAGCGTCACTGTTTCATAGAATATATTCGATTTCTCGAAGAGCATTTGGATTCCTACTCCATCCCTCGATGATTGATTGCAGTTGTAAACCCATGAGTCCCTGCGTATCTCAGTTAGTCATAAATAGATATCCATGTATGTTTTTTTTCTATTCTGGAGATGGGCATTTTTCATTCGTAAAAAATAACCCTCTCTAGTGTTGTCGGTTAAAAATTTTGTCAGACTGTACGCCCCAATGCAGGAAGTGGCATGAGTTGATAAATGTATATTCGAACACTGCGGCTATCCTGCCAGTCAATTCGCCAACCCGGTAAGCATTCAGGCAATGCTGATCGAGTTGCCAAAAACGTGGACTTAGAACGCGTCGACAGCTTTACGCAAGCATGATAGTACATTTCAAAAGAAGAATTGGTAATTCCGACAGATGACAAATCGCATACAATATCTTATTCATCACATTTAATGCAGACTAGTTTGGCATAGTTTGTGATACATGTGATTGCTTTTTAAAATGTAAAATTAGGCTTAAATCGGTTTCTTCTTCGAAAACCGTAGTTTGCCTGTGTTAATTTTCCTCTCAGCGGAAGAACTTTATTGAGGCAGGACCGTTGGCGATTTTTTCGGCTTCCGACGTAAACTGGATAATCAGGTTAGCTGAGTTTTGTGGTTTATGAAAAAGACCGAACTGATAATGTTTAAACAAAACAATTTTTGTGTCGGAAAAAACGATCACGTGAATTCATCTAATACTGTTGTCCATTGAATGAGTGTCTGTTAGGTGAAACCCATAGCATGTAGAACAGTAGGTCCTGACTGTCTCAATCCACAAATATTTGAAAGTCAACATAGATGCATTATAAACTTAAAAATAATATATTTCGAGTAATATGCATAACAAGGAAATGCTTTTTACTACTGATAAATTTCATTGTGAGCTTTTTCCTGGAAAGCTAACAGTCTTTCACCATTTATCTGCATGTCCAGTTAATTGCAGTTACTTAGCTGGTACAATTCTCTCAATAATAATTTTGTTTTACAAACCACCTGATCGAAGATGGAAATCGCATTTCCCATACATACAAACCAAACATCGGAATTGTGCTATTTGAAGCACAAAAAACACCAAAAGTCTTTAGTTTCTTGTGCTTCAATGATGCCCACTATTTAGCATATCGACGCTTAAGTTAGGAGCAACTTAAGGCTGAGAATTGCGTCCCTTCATTTGCAGTCCCAAACACATCTTCGGGCTTCTACTTGCTCATTATATTCTAAGGCTCTTTAAAATGCAACAATAATTATGATATAGATTTTCATGCGCAGTTTGAAAATTTTGCCAAGCACAGAGGAATACGTGCAGCAATTATGTAAAGAATAATAACGGAATATGGACGCATTCTGCACCCGCACGATTGCCAGTTGCTTGTTTTTGAACAGATATGAATGCGTCATTTGAGTTCAGGGAATGACATGGGATAAGGTATATTGGGTTTCGGGAAATCACGCAAGCACATTTCCGGACGTGACAGGGAAGAAGGAAGAACATTAGGCGTCTCCAATTTGGAAAGCATGGAGTCTGCCACCACGGAAAAAAAGCATTGTGTTTTGCACTTCTTCGGTGCCCATGGACTAACTGACGGATTTTTGTCGGGTAAGCAGTCTGAGATAGTCGAGGATTACTGGTCAGGACGCATGATTGCTTGTCATTCGGCTTGCTCGTTTCCCTGTCGTCATTCACGGTCGCCTTTCCTTGTTGGTTACGGCCCTTTGAACTGTAGGCATCCTACTCGGCTTTTGCCGGGTTGGGTTGACCGTTGCTAACGCATTCTTATTTTGATTTGAACGAGGTCATCAGCAGGTTTGGCTGCTAACTAAAGTCCAGATTTCGTTTATTTTAACCATCAAAGTTCTATTTACCTTAGACTGTCAAAAAGCGCCAGCGTCAATGTAATCAGGTACAACCGACGACGTACTTTAGTGGATCGTGAATACTGGCTTTGAGCAACACCATATTAGCCGTCGAAACTACTGCGCGATAAAGTTTCTGCATAATGTCGTCCTGACACTGCAAAGAAATATGATGGAATAGTCAGCGTTCGCTTTTCCAGAATATGATCAGCAAGGAGGACGAAAAAATACCTTTGAGCAAGCACCCCCACAAGCGTCATTTGAGTCGGAATCACTGCTCCTGAACGATAGCAATTATGAAAATACCGACTTCGGCAATTACTGAACACTCAGCTAAACAAAATTATCTTCACCTCTAGTCATTTGTGTAGGTGAAACGACTTCAAATGATGTTGATGACCTCTTGAACGGCCCATAAGAAAACTTGCATGATCCTTGTCGGCATATGTCAATTTCTCTCTGCAAACCTCTTTTATTTATCAGAGACCATGTGGTCGCATCATCCATATTTCGGACAGATATCCAGACCAGTATGACGCATATGTTGCCACCGTTAACATGTGTGTGAATGGGAGCAATTTAAGAAATGCACTTCTGTTGCTTAGTCTGAATTTTGATTTAAAAAAGCCATATTAATGTATACTATCATAAAAAGCAATCCGATTGCAGAATATTCGAAGTGCTTTTGACCCGCAAACGCTTTTTTCAAGTGAATAAGATGATGCATGCAGATTTTGTCTCTAGTTATGTCTTCGCAGAAATAGATTTAGCGTCCCTGATATATCGAATATATTTGCTTTTATGACGAGCATTTTGATCCCAGCTCCATCCTTCGATGAGTGGTTACGGTTGTAAAACCATGATTCACTGCATATCTCAGTTCGTCACTAATAAATATAGATATATGTTTTTTCTATTCTAAAGATGGGTATGTTTTGTCTCACAAAAACGTAACCATCTTCAGTTTTGCCGATCGAAAATGTTATCAGACTATACGCTTAAATGCAATAAGTGGTAGAATTAGAAAAAAAGACTATTTGAATACCTCGACTATCCTGCTAGTGAATTTGTCAATGCGGTAATTATTTTCTGGCACTTTTTTCAGATAATGCTGGTCGATTTGCCAAAAACATGGACTTCGAACGCGTCGACAGCTTTACGTAACTATGATAGTGCATTCTAAAAGAGGAATTGGTTATTCCGTCAGGAGACAAATAGTGAACAAAATCTTATAAATTACATTTGATGCAGAATAATCTGACTGGACAGAAACGTCTGTCTCAGTGTGTGCTAGTAAGGACTAGCCCATAGTTCATGCGTCCACATGTTGTGAAGTTTCCAAACAGCGTGCCAGACTTATGATATATTAATTGACTTATGGGTCGTAGGTACATATAAATTCTGTTTGAGACGCAAACGTTTGCATCGAGGGCATCAACTATGTAATCAGATGACTCTTACCCAAACATTCAGTTCAGAAAAATTTTATTGTCTACCGTTAGGTGATATTTAGTGTTTTAGATGTTGGAATCATCATATACCTAATAAGATGGATGATATGCGATATTATTTGACATTTAAGTACTGAGATGGGTAGACGAAGCAACTATTTGAAATGTCTAACCTGCATTACAACTTATCCGTCGAGCGACCTCCCTTTTTGAACTGTCTCGCGGCCTTAAAAAAGGGCATAAAATACAACTAATATGACGAAAAGTTTGTCCATTACCAACTGAGAACGCGTTATATTTAGCCTGTAGATCATATTTCGCCCCACAATTTAAAAGTATGTTCCTCACCACATTAAACGTTTAACGCTTACACACATCCAAGAAGGTCTATTTGGAAACAGTTCGAACTTTCACGCCGATAGTTTATGAAGGTGGGTTGTCTGGCGAAAACGTGCGAGGCAGAAATCTTAGACCGATGTCAGATCTTGTCATGCGTATGTTCATTTGACGTTTTTTTAATATACGAGCAGCCGGCTGGTGGTAAGTCGTAGGGCTATAACAGTTTCTGTGACAAATTTCTTTCCAACGATGTCTTTTGCTATTAACTAAGCGTGCCTTGACTAGTGACATAAATGTCACATGTGAACTACGCAGTGCAGTGCATGCCTACCAAACCGCCGGTAGCCTGTCATTGCGGGATCTCTTCTACATGCCCACTGCTTCAACGTTCATGCCTTGATCTCTCTGTGTCGAGCGAGCGGCTGTAAGGATACTGCAATCATTGTACCGCCCACCTTCTTTACGGCGCGGCTCGAAATATTCATCTACTCGCCTCCATCACAAATACCCCTTCCGTAAAGCCATTTCGCACTATCCTATATGCCCTAATCTGTACCCAAGTCGTCGTGTGAAGTTCGGGCGCACTTGCTTCCGGGCAGTCACTACCATCCACCCACCATTTTAACATACCACTTTTTGGCTACTAGTATGCACAACTTAAGCACAAGAGAGTTCGACCTAGCTCCAACGCATACACACAAACAGCCAGTACAACAGACAATCTCTTTCTGTATCAGACATGACTTAATGCCGTCAGCCGTCGCAGTTCAGGGTCCCCTATTGGATAAATCCTCCATTCTGGTGTCTGGTTGGTGATTGTAATGCCTAATGCCCGTATGCGCTGACAAGAGACACGGTAGTATGATGCCATACAAACAGCTGGTGCCCATTGAAAAGAGAATGCACAACTTTCACGGCCGACCAGTTATTGCATGAGTACAGTCAACCATGTTAGTCTGTCACTCTTTACAGATAGTATACTTTATTCGAAAAAATGATACGCTCGAGAAGGACGTTGAGGCACGGGCGACGAAATACCAAACAGGTCACTTTGCCGGGCGATCGCATCCGAGGTTCCATGCGCATAAGTGACAGTTGCGAGGCCTGGAGTAGTTTCCAACAATGCTAGTCAGATATCTATTAGACGGGAATAACCGAATCCAGAAGCCACTTATTTCTTAGACACATCGTCACTCCCGCCCGATGAAATGCTCGATGAAAAATATCTCAATCACACATCTCGTGGGAACCGCAGAATGGTGGCATATGCAGCTAAAGATGATCTCACCACTACATACTTTTGAATAGACACTGGTTGTCAGACCTACATTGCTCAATCTTCAAATATAAGCGGGTAGAAACGATAAGCTGACTCCTACCGCCACTTCCCGAATGAGCCTTGGGTGCGATGAGAGAACAAGGATCCTCATGCCACAGATGGCCTTTCGCTAGATTCCAAGGGGCACTGTCGAAATGTTGACTGAAATTCTGGAATGTGCTTTCGATTTGACATGATTACTCAAGGTGGGTTGTCACATTGATAATGGTGTTGCCTACCACCAAAATATGCCGGTCACGGGACGATGTGAGCTCTCGAAAGAGCTTCTCACCTACCGCTGACATGAACTGCATTTCGTAAAAGTCACTACTTAAATACTATGAATTTTCCCATTGATTGTTGATTTCCTAATATATTTAAGTATATTTTGTCGAATACATGCACGGAAATACCACAAAGCTTTATATTTTTCTTGTAAGGAAAATCATACGTTTCCATATGCTATTATGAAGGCGATGTATAAAGCTCATCAAATTCTGTGATAAGTGTGGACTAAATTATCCACCTTATAGGCAACATTAATAAATATGCCGATGCGGAGCTGTACGATTGAATATTTCAAAGTCACGAGAAATCTCATAATAATAAACCTTTTCAACATCGAAAGACGCTCATTGTTCAAGGACGACATTTGAATACGAAAGAGTGAAAGGAAGAATATTTGCAGGCAGTTTTTCCATACAGTATTTTTGAATTTATAGGGACATCGAAAATCGTGCTGCCTTAGTTACCCTTTTTTCGCCGACGGCCGTTAACAAGCTCCGTCAAAAGTCGACATCCTGACGTGACTGGAGTATCTTGGTATTATGCGGCCGGATAAGTGGCATGACGACCGCATTTAAGTAGTACTTTAGAATTTAAAACGCATTTCAGGATTTCAGTTAGCACTTCATGATGGAAGCTTGTATGCTTTTTAAACGTCAGGACAGTAAAACTATGGTTCCCGAGATCGCCCACCCTTCTCAATATATGTATATATATGCATACATACCTATATATGGATATTTGAATTGATTTGAAAACCTTTACTCAAGGGGAACCAGTATCATGGCCCAGCTGACTAATCTCAGCGCACCTCAGCACAAAGCATGAGCTCACGCCTGGTCTTGAGACTAATACTGTTGCCATGCATTGTCTACATAACGAGCTTGCATAACCTTTCATTAGGCTATAAGGGAGCGCACAGGTGTTCGAGTGCTGCAATAGATGTAAACAAAGTTGCGCGCCATGTGGCGGCTGGGGTACATGCTGCCTCAACAAACCCGCTGACCTGATTGAAACTCTCTAGAAATCAAAAGGCGCCCCTCAGCTTCAGCACCTTATAACGTCCCTGTGCATCCCATTCACAAAATTGATCAACTTCGCACACGCACCGAAAGCCAACCGGAAGATTACACAGTAATAGAGGGATTTCGCCTAGGGGGTGCTACACGCCAGTAGCCAAAACTAGGCTCAGTAAAAAGCCGGCACGTCAGCACGCGTGAACTGACCCGACTAATGCTCACCGTCAATAACCTCTGTGGCCTTAGCGTATAAATTTATTCCAACTGAAATGTCGAAAAATATCCGCGGGCGTCTCGCGAGCAGCCAGGCACATGTCACCGCCTTTCGACGTCACCGATGGATTGCTCACAACCGATCATTGACTGTTTTACCCGTTCTGCTGTAATATTCGACTCAGGTTTTAACGTCCCACGATCTTTATAGGCTTTTTGAATGAAGGGAATCTTCTGGCGCGCGAACCTACGACGGTGCTGGCCTAACTGCATGTCGGCAAAGATGGCCGGCGCCCTTTCACTACCGCCGACCCCCTTCCCGCAACTTACAGTAACGCCCGCACTTCTCTCTACATCGGCATCTCCCTGCCCACAGCGCTGCGCTTCCCATCGGTTGTTTAGCTGGCATGTCTGTGCCGCCCCAACATGCAGACTTTGTTGCAAATCATCCCGTTTNGGCTACATGTGCAACTGACCTGTCCCCATGTAAGAAGAGGCATTTATTGCGACTAAAATATCCAAATAAGGTATCACCATGCTCGCATGGCAGAGTTGTGCAATTTGTAAGACATCCAAAACCACTAGCTGGGAGTTGTGTGCAAGCGCGATCACTATGCCAGTCGCTTTGTTTGCTTCGAGAATGGAATGCCCCAAGGCCATTCATTTTCGCCGAAAAGTCGCTGTTGCACAGCAACCGTCAACTAGTTAGTCTCAAATTAGCTGACTGTCCGCCATTCAGTCGACTTAGGCTCGAACAGCACAGTCCTCTCTCTTTCTCTGGCGTTCGTGAAGGACTGCTTCGGTTATAACCACGGCAAAGGCCGCCGCATGAACAATACAATTATGCGGGCCAGTCCATCGGTCGGAAGAGGTTGACTCTCCTAGCAGCCAGCCTCTCCATTTGCGATCAGGGAATAATCATCATCCCACTCAGACCGGAGGCCAATGCAAAACCTAACCGCCCTCATCAAATGGGCCGTGGAATGGCAAGAAAGACTTCTTCGATACAAAACACCCACATTAGATGTGCTATCTCAGGAAACTTGACCGAAATTCCGAAATGCGTTCGCGACTCTAAAGGATTACTCTAGAAGGGTTGCGATAGTAATCTTCACGCAGCAATTTCACAAAAGAATCCAGATACTTCGAGATGCCAAGTTTCGACCGGGCTTTTTATCGACTACTTACGTAAAATAGACCTTGTCAAAAATGATTGCGCAAGCGGCTTGAGTTTCCCTCATTTATTTCCGATAACCTTATCGATCCAAATGTATTGGATAGAAAATATGTACGGAAATATTCCTTCCTTTAGTCATTTGATAGCAAATTACGTCTTCTTCGAACTTTACACTTGAAGGAAGAGTGTCTTGCGGTTTAAAAAGATTCTTCAAGAATGGGATTTTTTATAAACGTGAGATGTTCAATCATACAGCACCACATCAGTACATTTATAAATGCTGCATATAAAGTGGACAACGTTACCGTTCATTGCAAAATTTTGTGAGCCTTATATGTTCTTTTTAATAGGACGCAGAAGTGTGTGAAGTTCCCTGCAGGAAAACTGTGCGGCTTGTAGTCTGGAAATTCTAAATGCAAGTGTAACGGCAGGTCGGCTTCGAAATTATCCGGGAATTGTAAAACTTTCTTTAAAACCGGAAGATGCTCTTCAAGTACAAAAATTCGAAGACGTAAGTTGCTATCAAAGGAGTAAAAGAAAGAATATTTTTGCATGTTTTCTATAAAAGCATCGAAAGCCAACCGTGAAAACGCATGCTACTCAAGTAGTCATCTTCTACAAAATGTAGTTTACGCAAGCGGTCGATAAGAAGTTCGTTCAAAAGTCGACATCCTTATGTGACTAGAATATATTGACACTATGCGACGAGATTAGTAACATGGCAACCCTACCTAAGTAATCTTTTCGAACTGAAAATAAATTTTCGGTTTTCAGTCAGCATTCCATAAGAAAAGCTCACGCAATATCAATTCTAACCATTTTCGTTATTTTTTTTATTCGTTATAAATTACGTTCTCCTCATCACGGACTATCCTCGTGGCTGGAAACCAACGCGAAAACTCGTCGATCTGTAACCGGGAAACAGGGCAACGGTAGTACGACGGCGGCAAAATTTCCGGTCCTTCCATTAAAGTCCACATTAGCTGCTGGCCGGCACAATTATGGCACTCTGAATTAGTCCGCCGGTGAGATGAACAGAGAAGCCCGCCCACTACTCCTGGGATTAGAGCAAGCCAAAAACGCAACCACTGTCGGACAGCTTCTCTAGGTAACAGGCTGCTTGGACGACTGAATGACTTTGGTTCCCGTTCTCAGGTTGGAACTTGCCAGGACAAATGGCGATGGGGGAAGATACCGCTGTCTGCTCAACAACAACACTAATCTTCCTATCCACATTGAGAACTACCTCATTTTAAAACTGAATAATGTCCCTCCACCGAGCATAAAATTAAAAGAAGACCTAGTTGTCTACCGAATGAACAAAAGAATGAATATTTTTAGGCATGTTTTGCTTGAAATATAATTCGGTGTTAGCTGATTGGCCGAAGTTGAGCTCACCCTCTCTGAGCACGCCTACTGACGTCACTCATTGGCGCATAAACGTACTAAGGAGACTTGCCTTGTTTAATGTCCAAGAAAATAATGAGCAAACTTCGAGTAACTCCTTCGGAACAGACCTGTTCAGGCAGAGGCACCAGATCGAAGAAACACGCGTGTCTGGGCTTTTAACTAATACCTGTCTACTCATTACGGAAAATTATTAAACAAGTAGGCATCATTGTCCTACGGGGTCAGACGTAATTACCAACAGCTTGAGAGCATTCCTCATCAGCTGGCAAAAACGACATGTGTGCCAATAAGTCTAGTCACATACGAGATGCGATGACAAGACCATCTGAGAGGGGAAGAGGGTAGTGTTCGAAGGACACCAGAGAACACTCCAAAATCCTTAACCAAAAGGTTTGGATACAGGCGTTGAGGGTATCCCTAGTCATTGTCTTTTATTGTAAGCCTTGGCCAGTCGCTACTAGGTCCAAAACGACTTTGGCCATTGTAGACCCATACACTCTAGTCGTCTGTACTTTTTAAAAAACAGTCACCTCGTTTCATCCCCAGGATAACCTTTTTACTGCTTTATGCTTTGTATACAAACTTCTTCGATTCGCAGTAATCGTTTCTTCTTGGAGAAATAACATCGTTCATCGGCCACGCAATCACCCCGGTTCCCCTTGGGGCAAATGGAAAAACATCCACAAGCATTTGGCGACGCGTGCGCCACATAGGGTGCAGAACTATGTGCAACGAGCGGGGATGTAAGCTTACCGCTACATCCGACACATGCGCCGGTGGCGATTTTAGCAGGACCAACAACTGACGCAGAAACAGGAGTAGCTCAGAGAAGGGAGGTCGGCTGTCCGGTTTGCCCACCGCACCCCAGCAGGACGACAGGAGGTGACTGAACAGGCTCTTCAGTTGGCGGGGAACAAAGGTGGGCGCTGTAAGACGCAAACCGTTAAGAACACAGTCGGCCACTGCCTCCTCCGTCACACAGAAGGGATAGGGTGTCGAGCCCAACGAAAAGATTTCCCACAGAAGCACTCCAAAGGACCAGACATCACTTTTCGGATGCCATACGGGAGGGTTGGCCAGTAGTTCTGGAGCGGACCAACGGATGGGCAGACGGTCCAGTGAGAGCTATCGGAGGCAGCAAAAATCACTGAAATGGAATGTGGCCTGGAACACACGGATGGGCCATCGGTAGGTTGTAGGATCCGAAGATAGATCGCTAGCCGTATCTTACAGGAAAAGTGGTAATGGGGGTTTTACAGGTGAGGTGGCATGCGCGTAGGATGGAAGGTGAAATCAGAGGAAGCGCATAAAATAAAAGCATTCCGGCCTTGAAACTTACGGTGGGCCGCTGTATAGCAACGGAAAGTTAGCGTGATAATCAAAAAAACAAAAATGGTTTTCAGTAAGAAGTGGGGTTTGAATAAGCCGCCGATAGTAAGACTACATCCAGTCAGACAGCCAAGGCGATTCCAGCCAATGCGAACGACGAGAGATAAGTGATTTTTCCACTCGCATTGGTTTTGAGTGCACGCGTTTGAGTTGTCAATGAACGATAGCGAACCCAAATCAGACAATCTCAGAACGCAGCGCGACGCCGGAGTAATTTACGTATTAACAGATACCGTTGTATGCTATTTAAGAGACCTGATGAAAAGTGTAGAAAGATGTTTAAAAGGAAAATTTAAGGAATCATATGCTGCGTAGGGATAAATGGTCAGGCATATATGCAGATATTGAAAAACACAAAAACACAAGACTGCAGTGTTAACAGTAAAGATATATCGGACGAAGTGTGGGCTGAGTGCAGAGAAGGGTCTGCGCTCGGCGCGGTACATGAAAAGAGCCGGGATGGTATGATCGCTTCTCGACTGAGTTAAGTTTAAGTCAAGTAAATGCGCAGTGCAGGGTAGTATCCGCATTCACCTTGATACCGGTAGGAAACCGAAGTGTTACGATCGCTTCTCGACTATGTGAACTTGGGTCAAGGGAAGTGTGGGCTGAGTGCGGGGAAGTGTCTGCACTGGTCTCCTTACATGGAGCGCCCAAAAAATAACTATGCGTACCGAAATAAGTACAGTAGAAAGTCTGTGTAGGATAGTTCTCTTAGGGTCCTAAAACCTACCACTATCCACGTGTGTTTAGATCGAAACGTTGTCTGTAAAAGACAGTGGACGGAGGTGCGTGCGTCAGCAAGGGTCATCGAACAAATTCCGTGGGCAAACAACATGGTACGTACATTTTCATCCGGTGAGTCGTCATAAGACCGGGCTAGACCAAAGTCGCAGACCTTCGCAGTGAAATCGCCGGCGAGAATGACATTTCTAGCGGCCAGATCACCGTGGGATATCTGCACAGGTGGACAAAAGGGGCGTTAATCAGACAGGTCTGTCTCCCCGAAACTCTGGTTCCCAACGTCTGTGACGCGAATTGCAAAAAAGCCATGGCAACAAAAACTGCGGAATCTAGTAAAAATCAAGGGGCTTAGTTGTAAGAAACTGTACTATCCTTCGTGGTTTATGGATGCAAGCAGACGGTTACAAAGAGGCATCCTCAAAAGACCGTCCAGGATAAAACTTACACCACACAGCGATAGAGAGGTGCTCATCGATCGCGTTACGGGAGTCACACGTTCCGTTGTACCTTAGGGCTCTGTCTTGAGCGCTCTCTAGCAGCCACACAACGGCGCGTAATATAGGCAGAATAGCATTACCGAGTCAAGAGAGACTAATTAGGCTATTTCTAACTAATTAGCCGTCGTCAGCCAGCCATACTCAACTCTGAGTTGTGCAAACACCGAGGCTTGTTCTCATGACCTGCTCGTTAGACGTTCATTGCTCGTTCTGCCGGTCACGTTAGGCTACCAAGCCAGAAATGGTCATCCCAGTCTCCTTTGTTTTTCGTCAACAATGGCATTCTGACACCATACAGTAAAAACGTTCTTGTTAATGTCAGTCCTCTACCTTGTCAAGCGGGCTTTCTCCGGCCTTGATGAAGACTGCTTCGCTAAAGTCTTTCGAACGTTTGTGCGTCCGCAACTAGAATTTGCTATCCAAGCTTGGAGACCCTGGACCGCAAAGGACCTCAGCATCCTTGAAAGGGTTCAAAGGCGTGCAACGAAACTTGTGGCAGGACAGGGTTCACTACCATATGCAACGCGGTTAGCTAACCTTGACCTCTTTCCCTTGAGTTACAGGCAGTTACGGGGTGACCTGATACAAGCTTTCCGTATCATACGCGGTCAGGACTGCAATCTCGTACCGGGGGACTTCTTCGAGTTAGCAACCACCACAAATCTACGAGGCCATCCATTCAAACTACGTTTGACAGGGGCCAGACTGGACACCCGAAAGTTCTTCTTCTCTAACAGAGTGCTAGAAGCCTGGAATGCCCTGTCTGTGGATGTCGTTATGTCTGATTCCGTCGAGGTCTTTAAGAGGAAACTGGATTTGTGCAGCAGTGTCCACTAAATTACCACCCGATCTCTGTAACCTCGACAAACTCCGTGTTATAATACTACTTGCTATATTTCAGTAACAATTTAAATTGAATTTCTTATTGTCCCCAACCCATCGCATACGCTTACTGACATGCACCTATGCAACTTTTGTCACCGGATATATCATTTATTTCATTACACTCGAAACGACCGCTCTACAACTGCTCGTACCACTATCATTCGAGACAATTTGTTTGTCTGTACAGATCTGACGCTTTTCCGATTATTTGTTCCCTTTATGATACCTTTTCGACTTTTTGAGATTTTGCAGTTGCATGTACACAAATAGGGAGTTCAAAGGTGAAGACCTGCATTTCCCTCAGTAAACTGAACTGAACTGAACTCTTAGTTGTGCAAACCCAGAGGCTTGTTCCCCTGACCTGCTCGTTAGACGTTCATTGCTCGTCCTGCCGGTCACGCTAGGCTACCAAGCCGGAAATGGTCATTCCAGTCTCCTTCGTTTTTTTTGTCGATAATGCTATTCTGACACCATACAGTAAAAACGTTCTTGCTAATTCCGCCCTCGCAACTTGTACTCAAAGCCGTTGTGTCGGAAGGCAGAATAGTTAGAGCGTGGAGTTGTGAGAATTTCTGGAAGATATGGACTTTACCGAAAATGCGCCAGGTGAAATAAACACTGAGGATGAATAGCTAGAAGTCGATTGGCACGTCCACAGGTCGTGGATAATGCGACGGCCCTCAGAAAAAGACTAGTTGAGAGATAGGACGACAGATAGGCGGTCTCGGACGATGGTGCAGTAATACCCTTAGGTACGGTCGGTGACTAACCCGGCAATTCGACTACCTACATATAGGGCACAAGTCCTAGCCACCCAATCAGACCTCACCTGCTACCGTCCAGCAGTCATGGCACCTGTGCCCAGGGAGGATGAGGGGTGCTGCGGAGACGTTCACCTTCGAACTTAGGGACTTACAGATCATCCCTCTACCAAACCGCCGAACGTGTCCAACGAGCCAGAGAATAAGCGAGTTTCTACATGACTGAAGGGCTTCCTTTCGTGTACTTAAAGTGGACTTGGCGAGGGCCAATAGCGTTGAGAGAAGTGACTGCCTGATCGACGACAACAGCAACAGGAAAAACTCAAAGTCTTCCGGCGACTGGCTATCGAGTCCACAGTCGACTTCTGAGTCAATAAAACACTTGGTGATTTCGGAAGCTTGGCAATCGATCTAGAGATACTAGATCCGTGCGTTCTGGTCGAATTTCAACACGCAGTAGATATGCTATCGCATGAAACGTTAACCGAAATTCTGAAATGTGTTTTTAATCCGAAAAGATAATTTAAAGGAATTGCAAAATCAAGGACCGCACAGCTGAATACTAAGATATTTAAGTCAAATCAGGATGTCGACTTTCGAACAAGCTTCCTTCACGACCGTCTGAAAAAACCATATTTTACAAAGACGACTTCTTTGGTATGAATTTTTCTCAATGATTTTCAATGCCCTTATAAATTCAAATATATGCTACAAAAAACATGTGAGAAAACATTCGTTAGTTTACTCATTTGGTAGCATATTACGTCTTCTTTAACTTTCATACTCGAATCAAGAGTATAATTCGACTTTAAAAAACTCTCAATTCCCGAGTAACCTTGAACCCGACCTGTCATCACACTCGCATTCAGGATCTCCAAACTATAAGCTGTACATTCTCAGTGCAAGGAAAATCATGTACTTCCATACAACACTAAGACACCACATGTGGTTCAGAAGATTTTAGTGGATTTGAACCATACTGTATGCTTTATGAGCAACATTAATCCATGCAAATATACAATGTTTTATGGATGGACCTTTCATGATCTTGAGTTCTCATAATTAGGGACTTATTTTAAAACCAGGAGATTGTTTCTTTAAGCGCAAAATGTGAAGACGACGTGATTTTCTGCCAAATAAGCAAAATACAGGATATTTTTCTACATGTTTGCTTTAAAATAGACTTTAATTTATAAGGACATCGAAAATCAACGGGAAAGATTCATAGAACCGAAACATTCAATTTTTACGCATGTTGGTTTCACTGTTCACGACCTCCGCGAGAATTCGTAGACTTCGGTTATGGGGGATGGGCCCAGAATCAAAGGCTAATAGAGAGTGGGTAATATAAGTCGTGGGAGATACAATAAGGGAGTAGAGATCGGTAACAGGCATAAAGCCATTTTAGGCTTATGAGCCATCGTCAACCTTGGCTGATTAATAGCCTAAAATGGCTCTATAACATTACCGATGATGATGTTATTGTGCCCGTAATACGCGCCTCTGTGCGGCTGCAGGCGATGCTCGAGAGAGAGAGAACCCCAAGACACAACGGGAGCAGTGGGGTTCGTAACACGTGAAACACGCGTGTCTGGGCCTTTAGCTATCTAGTACCTTTGCTATCTCAGTATATTAAGAATTAATTCATGTTGTAATTTGTTTGATGTGTCCATGTTATGTCATTTTGTCTCTCTACCCAAGCGTTTGCCGAGTTTGTTTAACATTTCTGATTTAAATCGCCTTTTGGTTATTGACGAAAACGAGCGTTTCTGGCATCTTCCTTAAATTTTAGCTTGTTCGTGCCTCATTACTGGCTCGACACTGCCTTGTCAGTCGACAATGAAAACAATGTTGGAGCTAGCGATGAAACGTGGTGTTTACAAGTGAGTATCAGAGGAAAGAATGGTCATGTTCCAAGAAGCAGGCAACATCTCGAACCAAGCCTTATCTTCATCTCCTCAAGAGGTTGACGTGTGTATGGTGGAATATGGAAGGAGTCATCTATTATGAATTGCTTGAAAGGGACCAGACCATTAATGCAGTTTTACAGCCAACAGCATCGCTGTCTAAATAAACCAATTCAGCAAAAACGCCCAAATCGTCAAAATGGTGCTATTTTGCAGCATGAAAACGCTAAGCTTCATGTCGAAACTTCACTAAAATGTCATTGAAGATCTTGGTTGGGAGATTCTTTCGCATCCGTCGTATTCTCCGGACACTGCTCCATCGGATTATTATCTCCTTCGGTCAAGCTAAACAATTTGACCGGAATATCCTTCAATAACGACACGGATCCCCAAAATTGGATCGATGACTTCACTGCATCAAATCCTGCGGATTTTTTCAGGCGCAGGATTGGAAAACTGCCTGAACGTTGGGAAAATGTTGCGAACGAAGCGAAATACATAACTGATTAATTCTGTGAATGGTATGAATGATTGAAACGCTCGCGAACTTAAAAGGTCAACCCAATAGTCACCATAGGACTGTCTGCGGAGCTCTAAGTCAAACCCCAAAGCGCAACTGAGCCAACAGGTCCGGTAACCCGATCAGTGAATGCACTTTCGGCACAGCAACCAAGGCAGGTATACCTGCGTCCTAATTATTTGCTGGAAGACAAGGGGATTATCGTAAGGCCAGTCTACATACTCGAAGAGACGTCAGGTAAGCCATAGCGTTGGCAACGTCCACGGCGATTGAGAAAAGGTCCGCCCGGAAGAGACGCCCAACCAGGTCATAGTGGATTAGAGAGATGGTGCTGCCTGGCACAGACGATCCGGCATCCGCTAGCTTGGAACGTAGGTAATCCAGCAAGTTAGGACCGCCGACGTATTCCAGGACAATCAAAGGCAGTCCTTCGAGTCCTAGAAGCAAACACACTGTATGAGGCAGATCATGGTGAGATCTGTGCTTCCGCGATAAATGGTTACAATTCCCAATAAACTAGTGCTTATCCCCTTCAATTGTCCTCTGCTACAGGGGGAGGGAATCAAATTTCAAAAAAGTCTGACTGTCCACCCGAAGGGGCTGAGAGAAATGTTCTAATGACGTCTTCCTAATGTGGTCTTAAGTAGACGAATATCCTGGTATTTTACGGCTAGGTCTGTTCTCAAGATGACCTGACAAGGGGGGAGGGGCCGAACGCCACCGCGCTCAGGTTCCACTGCAGTTGCCTCGAATGGAACTGCTTAGCCGCTGCAGATTGTTTCAGGACTGGGAGAGTTTATTATGTGCGGTGCGGGTGGGGGGCGCCTTGATGTTGAGGCCTGCCTGAGGATTTGGCCCTTATTGTTGATGCTGCCGTTTGGAGAGGAAATACTCGCCCCCCGAGTTGGCCTGGATACCAAGCACGTGCAGATGCTTCCAGCAATGTGGTGAACGGCTAAACTGCACAAACCCTTTCTCGCAATAGCCCAAATCGCGCGCAGATCACCCCTCGCCTTAGGGAGATACAGGACTAGTCAAGCCTTATGACAGGAATAGGAAAGTCAGGCGACACCAGTACACCACACATTAGAGTGAAAAAGAAAGAACGGAAAGCGTGATGACTCACTGCTCTGCTTCACCATCCCCAGCATCCGAATAATATTTGGATGGCGGCCTACACGGTTTAATAGGACGGCCTCATTGGCAAACTGATCTAGCGTGTAGGCGGAGCAGGTGCGCCCTGAAACAACAATAAACAGGCGTAAGGGAAAGCAGCTACGGGCGAAATGCCGGATGAGGGAGGGAGACATGATACGTCTACATGCCAGACCCGCAGAAGAGCATTATGGAAGGCCATTAACCCATTTACTCAATGCATCACGTCGGTCTCCCGGGGAGTGGGATATTTGCTTCCTATTCAAAGCATTCAAAATCCTTATCGAAGTGAACAAATACAGTTAACAGAAAATGACTCCTGACATGCTGAACAGGGGATCAGAGTCAAGACACATAAAATTAGGCAAGAGGATGGTATGTAGCACCCTTGGGGAGACCTACTTAGCTATAAACCTAACGGCAATCATACCCATGCCTTTAGTGGGGAAACTCTTACCCGTAAATATTTAAGGAATATTTGAACGTAATCGTAACCTTAAAACAAGCCCTAAAACCCTAACCCTAGCCCAAACCCCCAAATTCAAACAACAGCCTGCTTCGTCACGAAACAGTAACAACACACCGCGTCAAAAGTACGCAAATAACATCAGATGTCAAAGTAAAGAAAAAAGCACACAACATCTGCTGTCTCAGTACATGCTGCCTTTGTACGTCGACATCTGACATTCTTTATTCGGTCGCCCTATGATACGCAATAGTCTGGAAATCCTATCTGATTAGGACAAACCTGGTTTACTCTCAGGATTCAATCAGGTCATTGTGCATTCCCCCCCCCCCCCATGTTAGTATCGCGACAAGCAGAAAGTCTTGGCCTGAGGGGTTGCTTGCTCCGGACCCCTAAACGCTGACGCAGATGTGCCCAGACCTGAGCCGTTGTTGACTAAGGACGATAAGAAAACGAGAATTGGCGAGTTCAGTCACCCTTCCCTTCACCGGGAACACTTCTTGATCGCATAGTCTTCCAACTGAAATCGAAGGACATAAAGCAGCAGCCTTACCTGGCAGTGTTTTCAGAACCACCCGATTATCGGGGGCAGAAGCGTCATCGACAAAGCGGACCGTGGAGACGAAGCCGCTGTAGACGCGAGAGTGACGACCGCCGTAGAGCAGGTTTCTGGTCTGCACGCGTCTGGCGGAAAAAAAGCGCAGATCCGTGAGCCGGTTGATGCGTTCGTGCAATGACAGCTGGTGGAGTGGCCGCAGCAACGGCAGACGAAGGCCCGTTGGAAAGACCTGTTTGAGACGCGTGCGGTC
>CACRXP010000024.1:2331588-2342688 GCA_902702965.1 Spirometra erinaceieuropaei
GATATTCTTCTATTTCACTCCCTTTCTCGTTTTCATCAGCTATGTCACCTGACACTAAATATCCCTTATAAAGCTAATAAAAATATACCCTTCGATAAAACCCTGCATATTATTCGTGCGTATGTCTATATTAAAGCCATATTAAACCTATAGAGAACTATATTAGGTCATAGTAAACAGTCCACCACTACTCCTAGAATTTCACATTAACAAGAACAATATGATACATGATTCAATAGTATTTTGACAGTTTTGATTGTGACTTGCCATTGAATGCTTCTTACTCCTGATATATATTCATCTTTTCCAGCTCTTAGTCCAGACAACGATGGTTAGCCTCCTGAAGAACACGTAGGAGCTGTACGACCGCCCCCTTACAGCTGGCCAGATAGGCTGACAATCAGGAACTAGAGCACACTGAAATTTACCCAACAGGAAAATAATTTCAAGGTCAGGCCGATATCAAAGTTCTTCAATTGTCATGAAGGATATATTATTCATGCCCCCGAAAACTACCAAACTGCAAACTTCAATTTTTATATTGTACATAGCGTTATTTTTGAAAATTTTGTTATTATTTTCCCTAAGAACTGAGGTTTTTTAACTTAAAACAAACTCTCAATTCGCGCTCTTTTGGCTAACCAGACACCCGAAGCAAATGAAGTCAAAGTGCAGTTGAAATTGACGAGTTTGTTTTAGGTTTTTTTCCTGAATTCAAAGGGGACTGACAGTGCCCAAGGGACGCTACAATAAACCTATTCTATTCTTTTCTATATACCGCCAACTACAGGCCAGTCCTACTCGCATTTTTCTGCCATTATTTTTATTGAGGGTTTTTTTCCAGTAAAATTAATCCAATCATTTTTAACTTTTTGTAAGGAGTTTTTTTTCACCCCTCAATCATCATGTTTCTCAATGGACTTCTAATTCATAAACTATGAATTGCATTTTGTAAAGATTCGGCCTACCTCGTCTAAAACTCGCATGTAAATTTATTTTAACTTGCTTTGATGGGACCCCGACGGGTCTTTAATAAAAATTATCTATCTATCTATCTAAACGTTTGTGTTGAAACAACTAATGCCTATTTACTACGCTTAAGCAGATGCGGTTAAACATGGCAGATGGAGTTTTCATCCTCCAAGTGTAGTTTCATGTCTTTTGGTCCAGCCAAACTTCCTGGTCCCATAATTTTGCAGAATAACCCACTCTCAGAATGCCTCACCATAAAGGACCTAGGTCTAAGTTATACAACTAAGCTTGCTTTATCAGATGGAATCTCTGATAAAGCCGCGCAGATATATGGATTCGTATTGCATAATTTTTTTCCTTCCGGAAATGAAGCTAAGACTTTATCAAATGTTTGTTCTTCAAGTCCTCGAATACTACTGACCTTTCTTTGGTTTATTAAACGCCGCTGGCCGTTATGAGATAGAAGATGTATAAGAGACAAACCCACTAGTTGGGCACAGCGAGTAGGCTATCCAGGAAACGAAAATAGCAGTATCCCAACAGTTACAAACTAGTAAATAAGAACAAATTCGTCGGCAGGTAAACGTGCACGTGCGTGTTCTTTGTCTTATTCAAAGTTGTGTCAAAGCGTTTTGTAACCGATTAAAACAAGACAGACTTAAATGTCACTAAATACTCCTCCTCCTAGGAGAACGGAGTTCAAAAAAAATTATTGTTAATAGAAGGAAAATGTGGGAGCGTTATGCATATTGTACAAGTTGGTAACGGTCGGGAAAACGGACATGACGACCGCTGCGCGTAAGGGGAGGAGTCTGTGGGATAAGGGAAGACGCGGGGTTATTGGGCGTAAATGGATTCTGGGAAATAGCCAGTGGCAATGTGCCAAGTGGAGGTTGTTCGGTTGGAGAAGTTGGAAGAGGCTCGGTATAAGCCGCCTTCAAGCGATCGATTGAGACCACGTCGGTGCGGCTTCCACGGTCAATCATAAAGTGCTTGTCCTTGCGCGATAGTACTCGGAATGGGCCGTCATAGGGCTGTTGTAGTGGCCAGCGAACGCTATCTACGCGGACAAATACAAAAGAACATGTTAGTAAGTTCGGGTTGACGTACGATTTACTTGTTGAAGGACGTGGAGGAGTGGCTCGAAGATGAATCATGGCTTGGCGCAATCTTTGCACATAATCGCTGGGATCCAAGTCGGTTGAGCTTTGAGAGTGTCCGAAAAAATCCCCGGGAATCCGTAGGGTGGTACCGTAGACAAGTTCGGCAGCGGAACACTCCAAGTCGGGCTTAAGTGCGGTACGGATACCGAGCATGACCAAAGGCAGATGCTCGCTCCAATGGGAAGGGTTGTCATGAGCTCGGAGCAAGGCTTTGAGTTTCCGGTGGAAACGCTCGACTAAACCGTTGGATGAGGGGTGGTATGCTGTCGTGCGTATGTGAGAACATCCGAGGAGGTTGCTAAGGCTGTTAAAAAGTCTAGACTCGAATTGTTGACCTCGATCGGTGGTAATTGTTGAGGGGACGCCATAATGAGAGATCCAGTGTTCCAAAAAAGCATTAGCAACGGAATCTGCAGTTATGTTAGGTATGGGAGTTGCAATGGGCCAACGAGTAAATCGGTCAATCGCAGTAAGTAAGTAGTTGCAACCACGAGATGTTGGAAAGGGACCTACCAGATCGATATGGACATGTGAAAAACGTGCTTCGGATGCGAGAAAAGTGCCAATGGGGGTTTTCTTGTGCCGTCCGACTTTGGCCTTCTGACAGGCCAAACATGAACGGGTCCACTGGCGGATATCAGTGTTCATGCTTGGCCAAACGAACCGCTCGCTGGCGAGGCGCTGGGTAGTGCGGATGCCAGGATGAGCTAGATTGTGCAACGCGGCAAAAACATCTCGTCTCATCTCGCTGGGCACTACGGGTCGGAAGGCACCGCGCGATACGTCACACAAGATTGTACCGGGGGTGGTGGAAAGAGGAATGGCTTCGAGTTGAAGACTAGTGTGTTGAAGGCTCTCACTGAAAGTCGGCTGATTTTGCAGTTCTGCCATGCGCTCCAAATCGATGGAAGGGCGGGTGATGGCATTAATGCCAGGCCGAGAAAGACAGTCAGCAACTTGATTATAAAGGCCTTTAAGAAATCGAATGTCGGTGGTATACTGAGAAATAAAATCGAGATGGCGGGCCTCGCGGGGTTCAGTTCAGTTCAGTTTATTGAGGGAAACAGGCGTAAGCCTTTGAGTACCCTATTTGCAACGTAAAAAATGTGTGGTGTACAGATAGATGTTCTGGGCTGAAATAGTTCGAACACGCCCATAATGGTGGGACAAAATGAGAAGGAGTTACAGGGGGTGAGCTCGACTTCATATCGCTCTTGGTCATTTCGGAACATAAATACTTGTCAGAAGAAGTAGAGAGGGCATAAGTAAGAGGCTTGTGGTCAGTATAAATACAAAAATCTCGGCCCTCAATATAATAACGAAAATGCTTAATGGCTAAATAGATTGCAAGAAGTTCTCTACCAAAAGTGCTATTGCGAGTTTGTGGGGGTGTCAATTTGGCAGAGTAGAAAGCCAAGGGCTGGGTGCCAATGGGCGTCTGCTGCTGAAGGGCAGCACCTATAGCGAAATTGAAGGCGTCGGCCACAATGGAAAGTGGGGCATCAGGTATAGGGTGAACAAGGACAGTTGTATCCGCAAGAGCCTTCCTCGCACGATTGAAAGCCTCTACAGCTGTGTCAGGAAAAGAAAACTCACGGTTGTTCCCGCGTAAAAGGTTAGTAAGTGGTAGCATTATTTGAGCACAATGAGGGATGAAACGTCGATAGAAATTGACAAGGCTTATAAAACGGCGCAGTTGTTGAAAAGAAGTGGGAGTAGGGAAATCGCGAATAGCTGAAACTTTGGTATCTATGGGATGACAACCAGAAGCATCTGCGCGATGTCCTAGGAAAAACAGCGACTGTGCGCCAAAAACGCATTTAGAAACATTAATGAAAACGCCAAATTGGCTCAATCGTTCAAAAATGAGACACAAATGTTGTAGGTGCTCGTGTTCACTGGAACTTGCTACCAGAACATCGTCGACGTAGACAAAAACGAACGGTAGATCGCGGAGGGCTTCGTTGATGAAACGTTGAAAAGTTTGGGCGGAGTTGCGTAGCCCAAAAGGCATCCTGACAAACTCGAACAGACCGAACGGTGTTGTAATCGCCGTTTTGGGAATGTCTTCTGGAGCAACGGGTATCTGATGGAAAGCTTTGACTAAGTCAATGTTGGAAAATATTGTTGCTCCAGCTAGGCTAGATGAAAAGTCGTGGAGATGGGGAAGTGGATACCTGTCAGGCACAGTGGAGGTGTTTAACCGTCGGTAATCCCCGCATGGGCGCCAGTCAACGAGAGACTTTTTGCACACCATATGTAGAGGTGCAGCCCATGTACTAGTGGAAGGCCTAACTATGCCTAGCTCCATCATGTGGCTGAATTCAGCCTTGGCTATGGCTAACTTATCGGCGGCTAAACGACGGGGACGGCTAAACACGGGTGGTCCAGTAGTTGAATTATAATGTACAACAGAATGCTTGATAGGTTGGTTAAATTGTGAAGGTCGTGTGATAGATGGGAATTCCGAAAGTAAACGATGATAGGGAGTAGACGAAGGGATTGTTGAAATGCGTGGATTAGGTGACGAAAGGGTACGAGTGGAACAATTACAATGTAAAGAAGTCTTAGGATCAAATAATTTATGGGACTTAATGTCAACGAGGAGACCGAAAAAGGATATAAAATCAGCGCCGAGAATGGCAGTATGGACATCAGCGATAGTAAATAGCCAACGAAATGAACGTCTTAGACACAAATCTAGTGTTAGGGATCGTTGACCAAAAGTTTTAATAGAAGTATTGTTAGCTGCTTGGAGAAAAAATGAAGAATTTGGTGACTTACGGTCAGTCAAGGTGGGTGGGATTAGACTGATCTCCGCACCAGTATCCACGAGAAAATTACGACAGGAAGTCCTGTCATAGATGTGGAGTAAGCGACTGGGAGAGTATGTGCCGACCACGTTCGTCACCCTTACTGGTCGGCAGGGGAGTTTTCCGACGCGGGTGTTTTATACTTGCACGGAGAGTGGCAGCGATGGGCGTTAGAACCATAATTGTGATGATACCAACAGAAACCATCAACTGTAGGTTTGTTTGGAGTGGGAGATCTCGGGCGGCGAGAAATTGCAGGACTACGAGTGTTATAGACACGAGTGGCCCGGAGCTGGGAAACTTCGAGAGTGAGGGCATCCAGGCGTTTGACGACATCCTCGATTGTGGGGGCAGTTGTGCTTCGACTAGTGACGTTAACCGTAACTGGAGGCTGGTAGTACTCGAGTATACGGTCAGCAGTCTCCGCGAGCATCTGAACAGTCGACGAAGGAATGTTAGGCGCAAGGATGGCTTGCACAGAAGGAGGCAACCGTTGGAGGAAAAGTTGCTTGAACATGGTGGCATCCAGCTTTTGTCCGTCTGCCAACTGCTCCAAACGCCTAAGAAGCTGCGTAGGCTTCCTGTCACCGAGGTCCCCCTCAGAAATTAAACGTTGGAGACGTTTTTTCGTTGAGAGAGAAATGCGGGAAATGGGAGCCTCCTTTAGGGCAGTATAAGGGGCTTCTGTGGGCGGGCAATCTATGATGTCGCGGAGGTCGGTGGCGATGTCCATTGGGAGTGCTGCCACAACATAGTGAAATTTGGTATCCTCTCGTGTGATCTGACGGAGGGCGAATCGTGACTCTACAGTGCGCAGCCATAACGCGATGTCACCTAGCCACACGGATGGCAGGTCAAATGTGTGAATGCCGGCTATCGGCTGGCTGGTAGAATCGCTGGACATAATTAGCCGGGGTCGGTCAGAGGTCAGATAAATGGGGTAGAGGACTGGCGCGTTGACAGAGAGATTGAAGGGTAGCGCTCGTGTTGGATGAAAGTGTGAGACAGTGTGAATAGCAAATAAGGGCTAGATGAATAATCTGATCGATAAAAATTAGAGTGAGGATTAATCCGAATGGAAATAGTTAGGCACAGAGATTAAACAGAAAGAGCTATGAACGATATAGGGTCACCAGTATAAGAGACAAACCCACTAGTAGGGCACAGCGAGTAGGCTATCCAGGAAACGAAAATAGCAGTATCCCAACAGTTACAAACTAGTAAATAAGAACAAAGTCGTCAGCAGGTAAACGTGCACGTGCGTGTTCTTTGTCTTATTCAAAGTTGTGTCAAAGCGTTTTGTAACCGATTAAAACAAGACAGACTTAAATGTCACTACAGATGTTCAGAGAGTTTTCACCCGGAAATCGTTCTCTTAATCTTCGTCCGGTATTTCTTATGCTCAGGGATGTCAGCTGGCGAACACGAAGTTTTTGTGGGTTAGAAGACTCGAAGCTGGCCTTTGCTTCCTTTTTCGCACCAACTCTAGCTCCAGTCTTCCGCTCGTTGGCACTCTCACTCCGAGAGATAGGTCTTGTGCCACGCGCAACTCCTCCATGATGAGTCCGCCGCCGCCTCTTTGTACTACATCTAAGCGCTCCCTCTTCTTTGCTTCCAAATATGCCTTCCTTTGGAATAATCTTCCGCCAGAAATAGGTCATCGCCTAAGTTACTGCGATTTAAGTCGAAATTACGCAAATACCTTACTCCGGGAAGTATAAAGGCACTTTTAACAGTCTTATTCCCGAACACTAAGGTTCTTGACTTCGAGAAGGGTCCTCCTGAGATTTAGTGGTAGGTCAAGTGGTAACCCTCAATTATATCATTAGAAACCCCTGTTTTGAGTTGGTTGCTAAGTCTACTGCTATCACTCCTCCCCATAGCGACAATTTTCGCGGTTTTTGATGTCATCTCCCGCATTCCGACCTCATGCGGTCTGTCGACGCTCACGGCCGAACCCTCAGTATTCGCCGTCTACCAGTAGTTGGTCGTACCTCCCTTCCCCACTCGTCGGCTGGGCTCGTAACGTACTGTGGCCGATCCCGTCTGGGTTCCTCTCGTCTGGGCTCTTTGACGCAAATAATAACATTCGGCGTATCAATCCTGCCCTAACGATGTCAGTTCTGAATACCGTATACAATACCGCATGCAGGCCAGTCCTGTCTGACCCGCATACGTACCCCTCAAGGCTGACATTTATTTCTGCCCTGACGATGTGCGATTATAATCCGTTATTTACCGCCACATACAGGCCAGTTCTGCCCGCATTTTTCTGTCATTATTTTTATTGAGGGTTTTTTTTTCTCCTGAAAAATTATTCCAATCATTTTTAAATTTTTGTGTGGAGTTATTTTTCCCCTCTCGCTGGTCATTTTTCTCAACGGACTACTAATTCGGAAACTATGGATTACATTTTGTGCAGATTCTGCCTACCTCATCTAAAATTCCCATATAAATTTATTTTTACTTGCTTTGCTGGGACTCCGACGGGTGTTTAATAAAAAATTATTATTCTTATTAATCCCACCATGTCATTCCGCCCTTGCTTTGTACCAACGATGATTTCATTACAGTGGAACCAGGCAAAGCAGCAATGTTACGTTCATTCTTTGACAAACATTTCACCATTGAAACTTACCCAATACCTTCAATTCCTCCGTTGTCTGATGCCCCTCTCAGCATCATTATTTGTACTCCTGAGACTACTCAGATACTGATAAACTATCTTACTAACTCGCACCCATTTGGAACTTACAATATCCCAAACTCTCTTATAAAACAGCTAAAAGATCTTTCTCCTCTGCTCAGCAAACTCTTTTCCGTCTTTCTCGTAAATGGCATCTTTCTTGAATATTGGAAAACTTCTATTATTATTATTATTACTCCGGTATTTAAATCTGACAGTCGTTCTGATGTTCAGAACTAGCGATGAGTCCATAGAACACCTCTCGCCAAAGTCTATTAAAAATTATCGCCATGAAAATAGCCCACTTTTGTACAGCCAAACAAGTTATTAGTTCTTCCTGACACGGTTTTTTTACCAGATCGTTCTTGTGAAACACGTCATCCGTCGTTTCCCAATCTGCTTACTTCTCTTCGTAATCATCATTTATCTGTCGTCGCCATTTATTCTGATCTTAGTAAAGCCTTTGCTGAAGTGCCATATAAAAGACTCTTGGTTAAATTAGAAGCTCTGTGAATTCGCAGTCCCCCAATAGACTTAATCAAGTCATACCTGTCTAATCGTAAACAAAAGGTTTTGGTAGGATCTTCACTTTCCAGTGAAAGCCCTACTGTAAGTGGTATCCTACAAGGTTCCGTTTTAGGTCCTCTTTTGTTCCTGCTTTACAAAAATGATATCTCGTCGGCAGTTAAACATTCTCAATCCTTTATTTATGCCGATGATCTCAAATGTGTATATTCATTTAGTAAATCTACGACCCTTCATTGCCTGGAGCAAACCCATGCTGACTTGCTTGCCCTCTAAGCTTGGAGCTCAAAATGGCCAATGGAATTCTCTCCGTCTACATGTCGCTGAATGTGTTTTGGACCTGATAGGCTACCCCATCCAATGGCCTTTAAAGGCACACTTATGACTGAATGTACCACCATCAAGCATTTAGGTCTAAGCTACACAAATAATCTTGATCTCTCGCCACACGCCGACAGGATTAGGGCCAAAGCTGCCCAGATTTGTGGCTTCATTTCATCCAATTTATATCCGCCTGAAATTAAATAGACTTTATCGTATGTTTGTACTTCGCATTCTCGAATACTGCTGCCCATTCTTTGATTTAATGAACGTGGTTAGTCGTTCAAAAATTGAAAATGTTCAAAGACGTTTTACTAGAAGACTCTTAGTTACGGAACATCTAAATATCTCCTACTCAGGTAGATGCTAGTTAACTAACCTAAAATTTTTATGGGGTCGAAGACTAGAAGCGGGCTTCTGTCTCTCTTTTAGCATTATTAATAGTTCAAATCATCCTCGAATTCCAGCACTTACCCCTAGTAATCGCCCATACAATTTTCGCAGTTCTTCATTGATTATACCTCCTTCCGCTTCCTCCACCTCTATGCGTTCTCTTTTTTCACTTCCAGTTATACTTCCCTCTGGAATAACGTTCCTATAAATATAAGATCTGCAGACAATCTACATACGTTTAAGAGAAGGTTATGCCTTTATCTGAATACTGACTCGATTAAACTCCTTTTTTCCTAATTCTCCCGGACAACTTTCTTTACGACACTGAGAAAAGGCCACCGGAAATTTAGGACGCCGCCATTAAATTACCGTGTCCTTCTTCTTCTCGTGTGTGTAGTGTCACTTCCTAGGATCCTTCATCAGAAATATAATATTTTTCGATTTTTCAGTCCATGCATCGTGTCCCCCTCAGAATGCGTTATCCTTCCTGGTAAATTCTGTCAAAGAAATAGCATGGCTAGGTTGGCGTGGTCGCTCTAAGCCGCATCAGTTTCGCCTATCACAGACACTCGTCAGAATTCCACTCTGACTCCTGCAACTTCGAACCCTCACTCTCCCATAGTTTAATTTTGCGGTTCTCGAGGTTATCTCCTCATTTCGACCCCAAGCGGTCTATCGACGCTCTTGACCGAACCCTCTATATAAGCCATCTACTAGTAGTTCGGTCGCATCTCCTTTGCCCCCATCCTCGGCTGAACTCTGAACGGACTGTGACGGATCGCGTCTGGATGCTTCTTGTCCCGCCACGTTGACGTGAATAGCCTCATAGGGCATATGAATACTGCTTTGGCGATGCCTGTCTCGAGCGTCTTACTCAATACCGCATGCGGGCCAGTCCTGTCTGACCCGCATGCTTAACCCTTCATGAAATCCGTTATGCACTGTCACATGGAGGCACCTTTTATCATTTCATGAGCGACAGTTTCCTCCTATAATGTTAATCCAGTCATATTCGTTTTGTTTATTCGGTGGGAGTTTCTTTCACTTCTGGCTCATCATTCTTCTTAACGGACTGTTTATTCAATATCTACGAACTAATTATTGCACAGATTCTGTCTACCTGTTCAAAAATTCATATGAAAAATTCTTCTTACTTGCTATGACCGGACCCCCACGGGTCTTCAATAAAAATTGTTTATTTATTTAAAACTTGCGGTAACTCACCACAGACATGACAACATCACCATCCATTCACATATCAACACATCAACGCCTCCAACATCCTACATTCCTGGCACATCCCATGTGTTGGGAAGTATGCTTTCGAGTCCTTTCTCCACGTTTCTATTCTGTTGAATGAGAGATCCGAGTGGCCTAACCCCTCGTGTGTGAAATCCTTGTGTGTGCTTAGTGGGGGCCAGTTATTATGCGTTGCGCGCAGGCAAGCTGTGCTCAGCTCTGTCAGCAACCTCACCAAATCTCGGCACCGTTTGATTGACCTGCTGGGGAAGTCGACTAGTGCATGGATTTGGATTTGGATTACAAGTACACCAACTCGAAAGTTCTATCATTATTGGAATTTTCGGATCTCGACGTTATTTCCCACGGTATCAGGAGGAAGATTCTACCCGAATTCTTCAAGGAACAGCACCACTGATTAGTCTTCTCATTCGCACCGGTGAAGTATACCACAAATTCTCCATCAAAAGATATTTGCAATCGTCTGACCATCTGTACAAGTCTCCCTACCTGACAACTTTTCTCCGTGATCTACGTCGAAAACTATAAACGGCTGAGTCGTTTCCTATTTTACTTCATAATTGGCAAATTCTTCATTCTAACAATTGTTGAAAACATCCTGCACTACTCTAGAACTGATTGAAGAGTTTGAAAATCATCAGCAATGAGCCAATTTGTTATAAAAAACTCGTTCACAAAAGTTGTGCAACCGGGATTTGAACTCGGTACCTCCGGTCTCGGAGGCCACGGTGTTAGCCACTGCGCTATCGATGAACGGTTTGGAGCTAGTCAGATATGTTTATCAACTACAGAAGAGCAGCTGAAAACGGTCTTTAATTCATTAGCTGTCTCTTGCGATAAAATGCCGCTGGAATCATTAGACTCCAGGGAGATTACGCACAATAGGCTCGAAGAGATAAGACAGGAAATAAGAACCGATGCACTGCCAAGAGGCCTCGAAAACTGTATGACAGACGGGACGGATTCT
>CACRXP010000025.1:0-43963 GCA_902702965.1 Spirometra erinaceieuropaei
CGGCTGCTGGTTGGGCTCGAGAGAGAGCTCTTAAGGCACAACGGAACGAGTGAGTTCCGTATGAACGATCGGTGAGCGCCCCCTAACATTATATATATATATATATATATCAGGCGCCGCTTCGCAGCTGCTGGTTGAAATCGAGAGAGAGAGAGCCCGTAAGGCACAACGAAACTAGTCAGTTACGCAAGAACGATCGGTGAGCGTCCCCTTCCATAGTATATTTCCGATCCAACCCGACAGGACAATGTGCCCGTGGTTCAGTGGCTGAGCGTGTTGGACTCCTAACTTTCAGGTCGCTAGTTTGAGCCACAGGGATTGCACACCTGGGGGTTGAATATGGCTGGCTGGCGACGGCTGGTAAGCCGGAAATGGCTGCTCCAGTCACCCTTGTGCTTGCCGGTAATGTTACTCTGCCTACATTACGCCCCGCTGTCTTCAATGCGACTACCCCCGAGGTCTCTGAATGACTAATATGCAGGTGATGGCACAAATCATAGTATTCGTAGCGAAGACTTGATTGAGTAGTATGACGTACATGTAGTGTTGACATTATATGTCTATTAGATTAATTTGAGGAGAGGAATGGCTTTCATTGACAAAGAGGTCTTTGGTGACGTAATTTCCTTTGTTGTTGTGTGTATCACAGGCTAAAACCACTTGCAAGTGCGCGTTTCCAATTAGCGTCTTCTGAATGGGAGCATCTGAGTTTGGATGCTTGAAAATCAGGTGAGGTCACATTTGAGAAATCGTGCTATTCTCATAAAAACGAGAGGCGATTTCAGCTTTAAGAGTGTTGATGTGCAAATTGGTGGCGCCTTCGTCGTTAAACGCAGTAATAAACTAGTTTAGCACCACTTTTTTTCCCACCACAATGACCGATAAAAGACGAAAACAAATAAATGGCGCGGTTATATCGTACTCCCAAAGTAGGCCTTAGCAGCAATCGCAAACACGCGGGTTTCGCCGAGGTTTCTGTCTCTGTCTGACGAAAACATGAGTAATTTGATGCCTCGATAGATTCCCTGACGTTGCCTGTGTTTGTTTCTTCAATTTAACCGTTCATTGACATTTTGGGATTAATTCAAAAATAATGCGTCTGAAATTAACTTCTCATTAATATTTTTTGGAATTGTAAGATTATAATGCATACAGCGCCCGTGAGATGACGGATGACAAAGGCGCCGAGGTAGTTTGCTTCGGTCGTAGACGTTGAGCGCATAAGGACAGCAGCAGCGGAATGCTTGCCGTGTACGATGTAAGGGAATATTTTCAATATTATTCAGGCAATACTGGCGAATTTTTAAAGATAGACGTATGCCTAGAAATAATCAATATGGAACAAAACGGTCTACAGGCAAGATGAACGACGATCTTGTTCGTCAGACATAAGAACTATTAATAAAGGGCACTTGTCAATGTTATCTCTTATCGAAAGGTCGTGACAAAGTCATTTTAAGTAGGGAACTAATTAGGCCCAATCCTTTTCATTTTCTGAGGAACATATTGATCACAGGCTATCATCGGATAGGGCATTTACTTTTCTGATGAGGTCTTATTTTTCGACAGCCCTCCGAAGTCGTCCTGTAAGAACTACCCACGAGAAGAGAATGTACTGGTTGCAACTTTCAAGAACTCCCGACGACTGAGTAGCCATCAACTAACGAAGAAACTGACAGACGCCATAAATAGCAAAGTGTTTATCCATACCGTCAAAGATGCCTTCGGTTACAATGTCATTAACCGACGGCAAATGGACAAGATGACGTTGAGGAATAATGCTCCCATTCACTGCTCAAAGGGCGTATGATTCCGATGCACCTCACGACAATAATTTATTTTTTTAGACCACAAACCAGCCACTCCGCCTACGGTTTGAGAATCATTTTAGTCCCTGCAATAAAACACTTTCCAATGCAACAAATTTTGAATATTGCAGTGACCAATCCACCATAAATAACGTAGTAACTCCTACGTCCATCAAACTTATTAGTCTATTTCAGACAAAAGGACTATCAACTAAATGCAATACTTTGTAGTTTTTTATTATCTTCACATAGTTTGTCAAACTGGGACCTTCATAGCACACTAAGTGGCCTGTAACAGCAGTCGGCCTTTGCCCCCCCCTATGTGTATTTATTCATTCACCTGCTCCTACGGAGCGCGATATATTGGCCGTACAGCGAGGCGTTTGGAAAAGAGGGTACGCGAACACATGCCTGCCTGGATAGGTGGAGGGGAAACTCGATCGATTTCAAGTTCCTTTTTCGCACATCTAATCGATACGAACCACCAAGCAGAAGCTAAAAAAGTCTTAAGTTATCTACAAGGCGCCGGCACACTACTCTAAAGACCTGTATAAACGCAGCTTGCCACAGCCGAAGCAGTGGCCATTCAACTAGCGAACCCAGCGCTCTGTTGTCAGAAGGGGTTGGTACTAGCAGTTCGTCTTCCCTGTCCGAATTCTGGTGCTGATCGCACGCCGTCCGGCCCATCGCTCTGTTTTCAGAAGACGTTGACACAAGCCGTCCATCTCCCGGTGTTGATCGCACGCCGTCCCGACGCCCTAAGAACAGTCACACACCCTCCGCGTGTTTAACATGCATTCAGAACTCACAATCTTACCGAAACCCATGTCTTTCCTCCCTCCCATCCCAACTCCAGCGTCCTCAACACGCTGACTCCGTCATACGGGCGGCGTGGGAACATGGATTCTGACTAACCTTACGATGCATTTATAACCTGTCCATAATTAAAAAGGTCATTACCCATGTAAATGCATTGGCCTGTTGATGAGTTACTGAACACATATTTGTCAACCGACTTTTCGACAGTATAAGTTACGTCGCGTTCATTTGGGTTAAAATAACGCCATGTAAAAATTAATCTCAGTTAAAGTCAGAAATCTGGCGGAAATTATGTTTTTGTAAGTGAAGAAGCCTTATAGGTTCACGTGAAAGAAACTCAGCAGACACAGCCTTGTCAGGTGCAGTCTAAAGTGCCTGACGTTGACTAAGTCACTCTAGCATCAAAAGTCAGCTACATTATTTTACACTAGACGAAGCAAGTGATGCTATTTACGTGTTCGTACGAGATGTTTCTGCTTACCACGTTCAAAGTTGGACTTACCGCTGGTTGTCATAGGAAGGAGTCGAAGTCCTACTCACGTACTTTACTCTGACTGGTCTAAAAGCTTTCAAAAATGTTTTCTTCATAGAGTTTTTTGAACTTCAAACGTGATGTGTAAACGTTATGCAAAAAAACCTAAAAGTTTCCCAGGGCAACGGTAGGGTGTAAGACCCCAGACAGCTTGAGGTAGCCTTTGGACCGTGTCATACCTTGAATGGTGGTAGAGGGGGTTTAACCGGTGGACAACACGCAGGACAGGAAGCAGGCGGGATGTAATGAGACATTTGAAGCTATCAGTAAAACAAAACAACACCTTGCCTGTGCTTATCACAGGCAAATTCTTCTTGATTTTGCGTAGTTATATAAGAAAACACAGAGGGCCGCCTACCTAACGCGTTTTCTGAGGTGCCTTCCAAATGGGACCATTCACTCTCCTGCATCGTGCTTCAAAAGTTGCAAAGAAAAAACGGAGTGAAAAATCAACGATTAGAAGTTAACACAATATTGTGGCAGTTCATTGCCGAGGACGTCTACTGTGCGCTCCACAGCAGGGTGAGACCAGGGACAGCACAATAGTAGACTTGCACAGCATCTACCGCACTCCTTCCTCCTCCCGAACCTGCACCCGGGGGTCGTTACAAAGTCAAGACGGTCGGAGACGAGAGAGGACGCAGGTTTCTGGCGCGGCGTACACCCGCGCCTATGCGTACCACCACATTCTGTGCTCCACAGCTCATACTGGTCAAGATTGTACACACTACAAGAGAACAGGGGGGGCAGCCTCAAATCCTATGGAGTGCCATAGAGGCCACATTAAGAAGGATTCATTGCATTCTAACTCGCGGTCCACCAGTCCGCTACTCCACACAAACACACAAGGGCCGAGCTATCCCGGCAGTTGGCAGCCACGACTTGCAACGCACCGTGATAGCCTCATGAGCGTCAGGCTGTTTTTAGTGAGGAAGGTGCGCTGAGAAGTCGGCCTCACTCTCTATTATCATCGCCAGACTCCGGCCATTGTCCGAGCCGGGTGCAAGAAATGGGCGCTGTGGCTGACGGACCTTGTCTGCGCGTGCCACACATACGACCTGGCCCCCCATAGGCACAGACCTGTGTTTCACACAAGAGAGTCGACAGCTCAGATTTCACACGAAGTAGGGGAGTCACGTGGAGAAGGAGTGGGAGGACACATTTCTCGCTTACATGAGAGGTACCTGAGTTGTTGGGTGATGTTGAGGGTGTTCATGTGTGGTGCATCTTGTGATGGAGAAGTGTGTGTGTAGTGCAAATGGATGCCAAAATAAAAACCCCCTATGACGTGAACCACAGTCTGACGTCAGTAAAGTGGGGTCATACCGTTGCCCCGTGGTGCAGTCTGCGACGATTTCGCGCAGAGGCCCATGCAAAGGTGGGGAGACAATGTGCGCGGTTGAGGCGATGACGGCGAGTGTACGCTGGCACTAGAGGCAGTGATTCGTCAGGGTCTGTGCAGCGGATTCGCAGGTGACCGACCAGGCCGATGCGTGAGGTGAATGCGCGATAGCGATGAGGGTTGAACGCGACCGAGTCTATGCAGTGTTTACTCAGAAAACCGAACTCTTCCGTCATGTGGCAGCTTTCCAAGCCGTGTGGTAAATTCAGACGCGGCGGATTTATTACAGTAAGGAATGAGTTGATTTTCGTGGAGATGGATTTTTCGGCGTCGACCTCACTCTCTTATCTCTCTCCTAAATCATGCGTCAAACTGCAACAAAGAACACCTGCGTGCGAGGTGAACGATTCGCACGTGTAGTAGGCGATGAGGGCTTAATTTATATGTGGTCTAGATATGTGTGTTACGCGGTATTGCCCCCCCCCCCACCAAACGGTCCACGTGGAAGATGAGCTGGACCAACACGGGGGCAATAATGGCTCCTGGCAGGCGTTGTCGGAATGCGCGCCATAACAAATGTCAACATTCGGGGTGCGGTGGAATACTCGGTTGTCGGCAATCATCGAGCATTCTGTGACCCCTGTCACCCCTACCCATTGTTGTTGTTGTTGTTGTTGTTGTTGTTGTTGTTGTTGTTGGTCAAAAACCTTTTCCTATGGTGTGTGGGCCAGAGGGTGTGCAGTGGAATGCCAAGGCGCGGACTCAAACGTGCCATCCATCTGCGCCCTCCCCCCTCTCCGGTCTTCTTGACTCTGTCTTGACACCGGGTCCAGGTGGGGCGGGAGGAGAGAGTGCGGGAGATGCCGCGCAAGTTTCAAATTCGCGCGCAAGTCCTCATGCCTGCTTCACTTTGCTGTGGAGCACACGGTTGACACCGTCGCAACAACGGTCAAGCTGTCGGTACGCGAGGTCCACCACGTACAGACTAACAACTAAAAGAAAGTACATAAGATGGGCTAACTCACGAAATGTCAACCTAAATTCCAAAATGCGCACTCGTTTCGAAAAGCTAAATTAAGTAGGGTTGTAAAACTAATCATCCTGCAGCATAATTCTATAATAATTCAGTTACGCCAGGATATTGGCTTTCATGGTATTATAATAATTCAATATTAGAAACTTTTGTAAAACCGAATGATATTCTTCCTTTGAGTATAAAATAAGAAGAAGACGTAATTTTCTACCGAATGTATATTTTGTATGACAGATGATTAAATATTTAAGAGCACCGAAAATCAATGAGAAAAATGCATGCTAATTAAGTAGTCACTTTTTCAGAGTGTGGTTTTTGCATATGGCCGGAAAGATGTTGGTTCGAAAGCCAGCATTCCTGGGTAAAAGAATTATTATAGAATTATGCTGCAGGATGATCTGTTTTACAACACTATTTAACTACTCTTTTCGAAAAGACAACACATTTTGGTATTTCGGTTGACATTTCATGAGTTAGCTCACCTACTGTATTATCCGAGACACTAAACACATCAAAGAAAAGCCATGTTAATTAAAAATTTGCTCACCTATCTTCCTCCTCGTTCTTCCCTCTAGAAACCACATGGGTAGAAAATATGTGTCAAATAAAGTCAACACGCGAAAAAAAAGAAGATGGTTTTGCCTGCAATGGACCAAGCGATCATCGAGATAAGAAGGCATAAAAGTGCATCCACGCCAATAGAAGCGAAGAGACGAGTCCCAAGAAGCAGCCTTGAAGAAGGAGTCACGATCAGCGATCACACCTACATCCAACGCACGTGATGAGATTGCGGCTCTTAACGGCACGAATATCGGCCATCAGACTGTCATCACACCACGTACAAGGATCCCTGATGAAGGGGAGGAGGAAGCCGTGAATATTCATAGGTATGCAGTAGCATGGCGCCTGCATCCTATAATTCTGCAGCCACTTGTACATGAACCACTCGTATCTGCTATTGTCTCTGATGATGGGTTCGAGCAGCAACCCGGAACGTCAGGCTAATAAAGCTTTTGTCCCAGCCATCGTGTCTCCTTCTCCAAGTTTACCCAGGTGTTTCTCGATGCAAAACTGTTTTAGAGAATGCACAACTTACGCATCACGAGATTCGTTGAGTAACATCGCGTATTCACTTGGCCGTCTGCAGGCCAGCAGAATGAAAAAGCCTAGCAGTACCAGCACGCCTAGAGTACCGAAGGTTCCAAATACGATCAGCGGTGTAACAGGTCTCCCTGGGAGAACGGCAGAAGAATGTGAGTAGGCGGTTATTCAGGTTTTATCAGGAACAGCAATGAAGGATTAATTGCGCCCCATGTCTCCATAATAAAATTTTAAAAGAACAACTGTCCTTCTCATGGTTGTTTCCTTGGGGACGCTAAACATGCCAGATGAAAAAAGCGATATGTTAAGTTCATATTGACCCACCTGTGAAAAAGTTGGTACTTCGGTTGGATTCGAATCCACAACAGCAAGGGACGGCTTTAGTACAACCGACGCTCTAGTCACCTGAGCTACGAGGTCTCACCGGACGATGCGAGTTTAATCACATTTGATGGAAGTTTACCCACCCAACCTACTGCAACGTCTGGAATCCACCGAATCTGATACAGGAACCTGATTTTGCAAGCAAGAGTTCTCAGGTGATTCATAGAGAATCCGCCAGATGACTACCAAGCTCCACGTACTTCGTAGATCTGTAACAGCATCAACGAATAGGTTGAGTTCGCGATCGAATCGTAACAGATTCCGTCTAGAACTAGTGTTTAGCCATCAGTTTTGTAAGGTTTCATGAAGGTCTTACCTAGCTACCATTAAGTATACCAAGAGCGGCCGTTTTGAACTCGTCTTTTTGCCGATATACTAGCTACAAATGCTGATTGCCCAAACACCGGCTACCGAGTCGGAGGGTAACGGTCTTTTCTACCAATACTTACTAAAACACGATACAGGAGTTGCAGTGGCGGACTCGCTTTAAGCTTTAGAGTACTCACTGACAGTTATCAGCTTACAACCGTTTAGACCTCGGAGTATAAAACCATGAGTTAACATTTAGCTCAAACTTCTGTCTTCAAAACACGTCAGTGTCGTCAGATAAAGTACCCGTCTAGTCAATGAGGCTGATACTATGTCACCCAGTTCAAAATCCTAGGGACCTGGTAAGTAAATATATTGACCCTGTCAGGCTATTTCCTTCAAACGCTTTTTGACTGGTCTTCTCTGAAAGTGAAAACGCGCACGATCCGATTTAAAGCTATTGTACGGCTGAGTGCTCTCTGCAGACTCAGCTCAACTCTTGCGCCCTGCTGACTGCGATAAACGAAAACAAAAATGACGCTCAATCTTAATGATGGGACCTGATTGGTCAGCACACCGTGCCAGTGCATTAGGACAGTAGTGATTGGGCACCGCATCCGTGGTCATTGCGGGGCTGCCAGCTTCGGATTTAGTGTTCCTCTGCAGCGTATCTCCTGAGTTACTGGTCGATTTTTACTCCTTTAGCAAGAGCGAACACAAACGAGATATTTGGAAGAAATCGACACAGCCGGCTCTGTAACAGTGGTCTTCCCTTAAGTGCTTGCGTCGGGATACAGGGGAGCCAATCAGTGTACGCACATAACTGGCGCGGGACCACGGTGTGGGGAGGTTCATCGATCGAGTCACGGAACGTGCTCGTACCCTCTTAGGCAGCCGCATATCAGCCAGTAAAACGAGCGAGGAAGAGACGAGCAAGGGAAGTGGGGTGGACATTTCCGGTTCATAGGCCATCGTCATGTCGTCCAGGCTTTGGGTGCGGTAGGGCTTAGCTGATGACGGCCAGTAAGCCAGAAATAGTCGTCCAAGTCTGCCTAGTCTTTGTAAGCACTCCCTTTCCTGCGCAAATATGTAAAAAGGCAGGCTCGGGTGATCACTGATAGCTAAAAATCAGTCGTAGGATAACCATAAATGAGAATTAAGCCTTTAAAGGCTGATGATCTAGCTGGGACTCGCTTGGCCCCACAATGCGCGGGTTCCATCGGGAACACTTGAGGCCCCGCTAGAAGGTATATTGACCTATCTATCATGGCTCTACGACTTTCTGTCTTATCTTGTGGTAGTAGTCTACAGTCCTGTCAGGCAATAACGCGCGGAGGTGTAATCAGTACTAGAACAATCTTTAAAAAATGCAAGATAGAGTTTCAGAACTTCCGGAATTGGTCGTTGCCAGCCAGTCATGCCCCTACCGCGATCCAGGACGGCCCAAAAGCTGAGCCTGAATCCTGTAAGTCACGGATTCTATCAGCTCATGACTCCAGTTGGTGGTTCCCGTTGTGTCAGCCATTCCTGCCCGCCTCGCCGCTTCGTCCTTCTTACTCCAAACATTGCAACCATCATGCGAGAATATCGGACCAGAGCTTCACGTTGAACTTGGTCCCACATATTTTGTTCACCAGGAGAAGCAGGTCAACGAATTCCACGCACACTCACACACAAGCTCTCCCTCCTACTTCAGGTAGAGGACCCATGTCGCCGTCGTTACCGATGAGCATTCTGACGCGCATGAAACTGCTTATTTAGGCATAATTTCCCCATTCTCCACTTCTCACTCTCACTTTCTTTCCCTCAACAAATAACGTCTCATTCTGTCGTTACTGGCCGATGTAACTAGTAGACCTTTGTCCTAATTTAGTCAAGGGTTCCGTACGCTACACGCGGCTTCTGGACGCCCAACCGCAGAACTACGAAATCAGTGTCCTCGGTGGTATTTAAGAGAATAAAGGCAACTTAGGGCACCTACTTTTCGTCCGAAAGACTAGCGGCGAAGATTCAAAGTAGATGTCTTGAAAGTAGAGGCGCAGTGTGACCCTGAAAAGGTTGCAAACATCGTAACGAAATGAATGCAATAAATGGCACATTGTCAAAATTTTGGATATGAACTAAGTATGGTTTTGATGAAACGCAGTAAGTGAGCAACGCCGTAAAACCGCGCTTTAATCAGTGCTATCTAGCAGTCAGGCCTTTTAAGGCAGTACATGCGTTCTCGTGATACGAAGCTTTTCTACCACCTCGTATATTCAACAAACGTTGCTAATATCTTATCTTTTGCGGCCCAATGTCCTTTTATAGGGTTGGGAAATTAGTTAGTTCACGTACTCAGGTAATTTGATTAAGAAGCTCTCCAAAACAGCGGTGTACATGTGCTGATCACCTTAGAGACAAGCGATCCTATCATTGAGTTGAGTAAGAGGAAGAACATCAATAAAGTACCAGGTGCATCTGTGCAACCTTTAAAAACTTTTCCGAACGGTTGGAATTAAAGGGATTTTGTTGACTCCTTTGAGCATCATGCAGTAGTTAATGTACCCGTATTTTGGCCCTCGTAACGCGTCGCATTTAAGGGGCACTCCAGCTAGAGGCTCAGACAGGGTTGTGTGTGGTGTTCCCAGAAAACCGTAGTCTGAAAAAGAAGTGAGTGAGTTCCGTGAGAACGATCGGTGAGCGTCCCTCAGCAATTGTGTATTCCTCATCGAAACCGACAGGACAACCATATCGTGGCTCAGTGGTCAGAGGCGTTGGACTTCTAACTAACAGGTCGCGGGATCGAGCCTCAGGTGTTCCACACCTCGGGTTTGGGTATGACTGGCTGACGGCCGCTAATAAGCCAGAAATGGCCATTCCAGTCTCCCTAGTCTTTTTCGGTGATACCATTCTGAAATTGTAGTCCTCGGACGATGAGTGGGAAAGCAACAGAGTGCTCTTCTTGTTCTAAACAGACTGACTCGCGTGAGCATCTGAGCAATCCCATCAGTTGTAACGTCCAGATAGAAGCGAACAGGCGAGTTCCAGGTAGCAGTTCAGAAGATGAAGATACGATCACTGGTACGAGAAATTTATTGGCCTGACGTTTCGGATTCTCACTTGAATCCATCAACAGAGACATTCGCAGATAAAGGCATAGGGAATTCAGTATTTATAGCACGTGACTGCCGTGGAACCATATGCGACACTGTAATTAATAGCTCACGCAATCACCGCTGGCGTAGTAACTGATGCGGTGGTGGCTTGTCAGTCCGAGTCCGAGTCGTTAATGGCCGTGATTTCGTCATCCGTGCTGGATGATGGTATGACGATTTCTCGGCAAGTTGGCTCACTGTCACTGGGATAATTGCTCACCCGCGCCTCAATGACCTCCAGGTACCATATTCCGTTCTGAGATTTTCCCTGGGCAGGGAAATCAGTCACGTGGGAAGGGCGCGGACGAGCAATTATCCCAGTGACAGTGAGCTAATTTGCCTAGCAATCGTGGCACCAGCATCCAGCACGGATGACGAAATCACTGCCATTAAAGACTAGGAATCGAACCGACAAGCCACCACAGCACCAAGTACGACCCCAGCGGTAATTGCGAGAACTGTTAATTACAGTGTCGCATATGGTGCCTAGGCAGCCACGTGCTATAAATACTGCAATCCTTGTGCCACCATCACCTTTATCTGCGAATGTCTCTGATGATGGTTTTGAGGGAAAATCCAAAACGTCAGGCCAAAAAATTTCTCGTTCCGGTGATCCCATCTTCAACTTCTGTGACATCCAGTTTCGTGGGGTTGGTGAGAAACACGCACTCTCAATCACTAGCGATTGGGTGTTCGGCGTCGACTACCGCTGGAGATGCGATCTTTCAAGGTTCATTTATGGTCCTACACTATTCGCTGCTTACCTCCTCCTCAGTCACCGGTCATCATGCTGGAACATACCTCCGAATTATGATTTTGAGGGCAACGATGATGCTAATGCTAAGGATGAAGAGGATAATGATTCCTGACCCCTGAATGTTGTGGACCAGGGGTTGTGGTGGCAGGTCTAGGTGCGGGTCGGGCTGTGCCAGCCATCGGTGCCCTCCCCCGCCTTCGGTCATCTTGATTATGTCTTCACACCGAGTCGAGGTGTGGGAGTGGGGAAGAGGGAGAGTGCGCTAGGTGCCTCGCAAGTCCACTGTCACTATAAACGTCACCGTGCCTGCTGCACCTTGCTGTGTAGCACGTGGTGGACATCGTTGGAATCAACTGTTCAACTGTCGGGCAGGGGGGGGCTCCCTCGGAGGAATCAGGAATATTTTATTTTTATTACAAGATGACTGCCTGAATCCCCGCGACGGTCATTACAAGCAGACCTCACGTGTGGTCCAAGTCGCACTTGGGACCCCAGCAAAACCACAAACTCTATCATCTGGATTACGCCAAGTCTGCGTGGATACCCAAAGCCTTCTACTTTGCCCTCTGCGGGATCGCAGCCTAGAGGGGTGAGATTGGTCAGAAAGCCTACAACTTTGCGGGTTGGGTTAGGGAAAGGATTGCGATGCGTTTGGACATACGTGTACACAGTGCCTGGCTCCAGGGCACCGTTGTAGAGGTGTGATTTCTTGGGCCGACCAAGGCCGTCGCCGAGGACAAAGTTCATATCTGGAAGTGAAAGCGTCCGGTTTGGAAATTCCTTGATGACCAGCACTTCCCAGGTTCCGTTCGTGTTGTTTCTGTAAGTCTAGAAAACCCAACAGAGTGAGCACATGTTGAAGACGTTAACAGGTCTCGGTGACCCTATGGGCAACCGCCGGCACCAGCCGTATGGAAACCGTGTAGCCAAAACGTCCTCAAGAACTGAGACTTACACCTTCAATGGGATAGGTTGGTGCAGGGCCGATTTCATGTTTTGGGTCTTCCAATGGCCCTGTCCTCTCGAATGGCAGTTCAGAGTGCTCAGTGCCTTCCTCATTTGCCGGCCGGTGACCGGAATGCACGACGATGGTGGCGGACATAAACGGCCCCGTGACATTCAAATCGAGGACAGAAAAGGGCAAGATGATCATGGCTTGCGTTGTTTCCTGCACCATGGGTAGCCTGCCAAGGCGAGGGGTCAACTTCTTCAGAGTTGTGCTCTCAATATCTAAATTGGAAGAGGACGAAGATGATGATGATGATGAAGAAGAAGAAGAAGGCCCGAGGGGAGTAGTCTAGGTAACTGTGCAAAGGAGAGCAAGAGTCGCTTCTCAGGAAGGAGATCAGAAACGTTTACGGCGATAGACATTGCCAGACGAGACCAAAAGCCGGTACGCCGAAGTCCCTCGAGGCGCTGCGTATTTCAGCTGTCTGAACTACTCCTTTGGCCTTTCTCCCCAAATCGTAAAGCCAGCATGTCTGGCGGGATTATAGTGTGGGAAATTGAGAGTCGCACAGTCAGAATGAATTTTTCGCTAAAAGCTGCATCACCAAATAATTGAAAAGCTCGGTTCGCAGCTTCGAAAAAGGTTAACCTTCCGTTCTAGTGACGTCAGATATTCGGCTGGACAGGGTCTGCGCTAAACGGCGACGAGTACAAAGGTATTCACGCGAAATTCCAATTTTGGATAAAATAAACGACTGTTTTAGAATTGCGAAAATTCCCATTGAAAAATTCAAAAGGCAATTTGGCGAGCATACGTCTGTTTTCGATGAACTCTCTTCAGGCCTGTGCATTCATATGGTTATTGGAATAACGAACTAAAAGATACGGGCAAGTAGATAATTATGTTGTTGCTCGAAATTAAAGATGGGAGGGTACGGGCAGAATGAAACACCACAAATCCAGTCAGCTCCAATTAGAAGGTGGGTCCCCGCGAAAGTAATTACATGCGTGTGGCTGGCATGGTTGCCTTGAACTATGGCAACTGTAGGACCTGCATGAATGGGGAGAGGACGATGAAGGAGATGACGATAAAAAAGAAGAAGAGGAAGAAGAAGAAGAAGAGGAGGAAGAAGAAGAAGATGGTGAAGAAGAAAACGAAGAAGAAGAGGAAGAAAAAGATGAAGAAGAAGGAGAAGAAGGTGAGGAAGAAGGTGAAGAAGAAGAAGAAGAAGAAGAAGGGGAAGAAGAAGAAGAACGAAGAACGAGGGGATTAGTCTAGGGAACTGTGCAAAGGAGAGCAATAGTCGCTTCTCAGGAAGAAGATCGGACACTTTTACAGCGATAAACATTGCCAGACGAAACCAAAAGCCGGTACCCAGATGGCACTGGAGGTGCTGCGTATTTTAGCTGTCCGAACTATTCGACTGGCCTTTCTCCCCAAATCGTAATGCCCGCATGTCCAGCGGAATTGCAGCAGAGCACGCACAGTCGGAAGAAATTTGTCGATAGAAGATGCATCACCAAGCCATTAAAAAGCCCAGTTCGCAGCTTAGAAAAAACCAAACGTCAGACATTCGACTGGACAGGGTCTGCGCTAAAAAGCGACGAGTACAAAGGTATTCACGCGAAATTCCCATTTTGGTTGAAATAAACGACTCTTTTAGTATTGCGAAAATTCCCATTGAAAAATTCAAAAGGCAATTTGGCGATCATAGGTCTGCTTTCGATAAATTCTTTTCAGGCCTGTACATTCAAATGGTTATTGGAATAATGGACTAGAAGATACGGGCAAGTAGATAATTATGCTGTGGCTCGGATTAAGGGAGGGGAGGGGAGGGAGAGTGTGAAACACCACAATTCCAGTCAGCGTCAAGTAGAAGGTGGGTCCCGGCGAAGGAGAAACAACTGGTTGCTATGAGACCACTTGCAGTGTCTGTCTTCTATCAGGGAGTGTGATGGTACGTCTATGTAAGGGTTTACTCCGTGCCAGCCATCGCGCCCTCTACCGCCTCTGGTCTTCATGGCTCTGTCTTGACACCGGATCCAGGTGGAGGTGGAGGAGGGTTCGACATATGCATCGCAAGTCCGCTATCACTACAAACTAACCCACGCACAAGCCACCGTTCCTGCTCTTACTCTGTTGTGGAGCACATAGCGAACATTGCCGAAATCGACAGTCAAACTGTCGCGGATGTAGAGTGTGATTTACCTCCTGAAGATGGCTGGAGTTAACTGGAATCGCCGAATGCACCTTCTGCGTTCGGCCCAAGAGATCCCATTAAAATGAACTAGCGGCAAGAGCAGAGGTAGCATATAGCAAAATGACAACTCCACAACTCGTATGAGGACTCAGTGAATCGAATCATCGATCTGGAGCAGGCGAACGGAGCCTCGCACAGTCACCAGCAGACTTGTTTCACTGCTGGTTGATTGGTACCTATGGTTGCTGACTGTTCTGCTGCTATCGCCAACTCTGACAATTGACCCTTCCACGAGTTCAGAAGATTGGAAACTTAAACAAATGCTTGCCTACCAGTCAATTTTTCCTTACTCATAATCATGAAAGTTACATTTGAACTTGTCATTGAAATCACATAGGGATGGCTGCATGGCACAATGATGGATTCCACTGCTTCCTGTTGCTGTATATGGTCGCAAACTGGCCCAAAGTGGAGAGGACTTTTATGAAGCCTAGTTCTCAAGAAAGAGTGTGACTTCGCATAGTTTTCCACAACGCCGGCTACAAATTGCCTTCTGCTCTGAAGGGACAGTAGACGTTGGTAATTCGAAATTTCGATGCAATCAAGTCACCCGGACGACTTCGAGAAACCCGCTGGTCTTATTTCATCTGTGATCCGTGCGTTGTCCCAGTGGGGTTCCAGAAATGTTTTTCTATTTCTTACATGTTTTTGAATGACAATCGGCCCTCTCCAGAATGAACTGCAAAACAAACCAAAATACAGCGGTAGTTCCTTTCTTACGTTTTGTGTGCGCTTATTAGAACTTAGCAAGCTATAATAATCTTTACTGGCGGGATTGGAGTTTCCGGGCAAAATTCCAGTGTCGTCTGGCGACAGAGATGGTCGCATATTGATCCGCTTGCTCACTGATAAGCGGGCAATGTAAACAGCCTTCAAAGCAACACAATGAATTCGGGGGAGACTGGGCTGCATCCGTTTCGGGCCCAGTCTGTGCTCTTCAGGCAACCAACCAACGCCTTTGACCACACCCAATCAGACGCGCGCTACTAACAAAATTAAAAAATATGCTTCCGGGGTGGGGTCAAGCCCGAGCCGGGGGGGGGAGGGGGAGATTCATGCTAAAACAGTGGCCGGGCCAGAGCCTCCTCACCAGACATTCTTTACTGCCGTTCTTGACTTCCACCCCAGGATGACGGAGGGGCGCTATTCGTAGTGTTTTCTGCCTGTGGAAGCAGCGATAGAAGCCCACTTTTACGACAACCCCTCCCAAAACTAGTTTTTTGCGGCCTACGCGAGGGAATGAAACTTTGTCCCGAACGTGACCACTGAGATACAGCTGGCGGCCGGGAAGGGACAACTTACAGCCTGTCCATGTGGTGAAGGGTATCCGAGGCGACAACTGTCCACAGCCACCTCCATGGCCATTTTCATTGGGATGATTGCAGGCCCGGACGCCCACATAGTACGTCATGCCTTCAATGAGGTCGTAGAGCATACAGGAGCCATTGTCACTTCCACGAAAGGTACACTTGTACAGGTACGGTTGGAGGACGACGGCCGTGTAGTTGGCGATCTCACCGTTTGTCACTTCTGGAGGATCCCACTGAATTTTCACTTGTGTCGGGCTGTGAAGAACTACTGAGACATTCGTGGGCGGACCAGGAACTAGAAATTGAGCAAACCACAGTAGAAGGTCGGGGGGAGAAGGGAAGTGGGGGAATTTTCTTAAAGCTCTGTAATTACACATCTTGTAAGGCTGCAGCTTCTGCTGCTGCCGCAGCAGTGAGATGAAAATTTTAAATAATTAAAAGGAGGAACTGTTGTGCATCACGTGATCCTGGCGGTTTAGAGGTACAATGTGGTGCTGTCCTTCCTGAATGCCTTGAAAAACAGGGAGAGAAGTTCAAAAAGGACGATTAACTGGCAATAGCGTGAGCATTTTCCAAAAATTTGGTTCTACTCATAGGCGCAGCCTGGCTCACGCAAACTGATGCACTTACAGTAGGCGGGCTAAGTCATGAAATGGCAATCGAAATTCCGAAATACGCTTTTGTTGCGAAAAGATTAATAAAGTAGTGCTGTAAAAATAATCATCCTGCACAATAATTCTATATTATTTCAATTACTTCAGAATGCCGGCTTTCGAATTAAATTCCTTCGGACTGCACGCACAAACTACACTCTGTAAAGAAAGACTTCTTAAGTAGCACGAATTTTACTCATTTATTTTCGATGCCTCTAAAAGTCCAGTTATATTTCATGAAAAACAAGAATAAAAATATTTATTCATTTTCTCATTCGGTAGACAATTACGTCTTCTTCCAATCTCATGTCCGAAGGATGTGCATAATTTGGCATTTATAAACTTTTCCAATTCCTGAAGAATTTTGAACCTGCTCTACCGTTACACGGGGATTCAGGGTTTCCAAACTACAAGCCGTACATTTTCCGCGTACGGAAACCATACATTCCTCTACGGTACTAAAGACGGACTATATAGGGTTTATAAAATTTGACGGTGGATTTGATCCATATTTTTAACTTTACGAGCACATCTACTGTAATTTTTAAGTGCTGCCCTCAAAGTTTTCAGGGAAAGTTTTAACAAACTTTTGAATGAAAAAACAATGACTTAGATGGATTAGCGAGACAAATCAAAATGAAAAATTAAGCCAATTTCTAAAATATTGCTCTGCATAAAAAAGATATCTATAATTAAATGATTCTTTCCTTTTGCGATGTTGCATATGTTAAGACAATCCGATTCTTTTTTGTCGAAAAGAATGTCCAAAAATACGACCTTTCGCAAGCATTTTAGGCGTTTAGCGTCCTCGCATTTGAAGGCGTTTGCGGATTCTTTTTCCGTATGCTGTGCGATTAATTCAAAGCATATATCTGTGATCCCACGACTACCTACTAATGCGAAAAACATTCTCTACTATATACAGACACCATGCACGTTCTGACAGCGATACAGATTAATCTGATTATTGCATATTATACGTAAGCGCCCTAATCATTTTTTATCATTATGAGTCCCCGGTTTTCCTTCCACAAACTGTAAAATTCGAAGAAAACGTCATTTCCTATGATATGAGTATGATAAAATCCCCCGAAATCCGCGCAGTTTAAGAGCTCTCGATGCGCGTGCCTCGACAGGGGGGAGCGCCAGTGATTGGCTGTCCATGAGGTTGAATACGCACATGCATCCCCACCCGCCCCATAGGCGACACGTAAGCCAGAGGTGGAAGGCTTATTAGCAACCGTTTCAAGGTCAGGCAGCTGCGCCAATCTGCGACCTGCTTTGACGGCCCAAGGCCGCATGGTGATTGGCAGGCGCATGCTAACGCCTAAAGGCCATGCAGCGACAGTAGTGACCCAGTTTCTAGGTTCCTGCACTCGGGCTTGGCAGACCATGGGGGAAAACCAACCTACCACCGGGTACTGTAGTTGCAAACAGAACATAGTCCGAGGGAGTGCACATCTCGTCGTTGCAGGCTTCCATACTGACACTGTAGACTGTACCCACTCGAAGGCCCACCAGCGTGCAGCTTGAACAGGGCGTTGTGCAGGAACAAGTGGCCTCCACCTGGTCGTCTGCGGTGGCTCGGACAAGGTAGAGCGCCTTGGCAACGTCGAACTCCTCCTCCCAGTGCACAACTATTGCTGTACCGGAAATGGCGAACGCTGATATCAGGCGCGGTGGGGGCATTACTGCAAGGCAGAAGTACATGTAGGGTATTAAAATTTTCCGGTGCAGAATTTAAAGCTGCCATCGAGCACAGCCGCAAAGGTGACTTTCGTGCGGAAGTGCGAAAAGTGAATTTTGTTTAAAACAAAGATGACTGGCACAGCTCTCAGCTGACCGTTGTTAAATTGCATAGTTTCGGATCCACTACCTGACAGCGGTCGGCCACGGATATACAACAAGTGTGCTAACCAAATGTTAGCCGAAATTCTGAAATGCGTCTTCGTTTCGACAAGATTACTTAAGTGGGGTTGTAAAATTAATTAAAATGCAGTACAATTCAATAATAATTCAGTTTTCTCCGGATGCCGGCTTTTGAACAAACTTCTTTCCTTCCGTATGCAAAAACCACACACTGTAAAAACGACTACTTATGTAGCATTTTTCTCACTGATATTTGATAGGCTTATAAATTCAACTAAATTTAATGGAAAACAAGCATAAAAATATTCATTCTTTTACTCATTTGGTAGACAACATGCATGCGACCACCCGTTAAACTTGCATTTAGGATTCCCAAACTACAACCCGTTTATTTTCCGCGTACGGAAAACCGTACATTCCTCTGCGGTATTAAGAAGAGACTATATGGAATTCATAAAATTTAACAGTGTATTTGAGCAATATTGTAAACTTTACAAGCGACATAAGTGACCACAATGTCCTCTGAACGGGCATTTCGCGGCATTAAGAAATCATATATTTGGAGACTTTTTGAAAACCACTCATATACTTCCTTCGAGTTTAAAATTAAAAGACGACGCATGTTTCTACCAACTGAGTGAAAGGATGAGTATTTATATGCATGTTTTCCATAAAATATAATTGAATTTCTAAGGGCATCAAATGTCAATGAAAGCGATTCATATGACATAAGTAGTCATTTTTTACAAAGTGTGATTTTTGCATGCGGCTGTAAGGAATGAATGGTTCGGCTGCATGAAGGATGATATGCCAGGCGTTGTTTGCATTTTGATGATGCAGACTACTAATCATACGAAGTTTAAACCCGCCAACCTTCGTTCTGTAAATGTGTGTCACCGGTCTCTAATGTGACAGATCTAAAAGAGGGTCAAAATGCTCATTTTGAAGACTCGAATCTACCTTTAATTGGGGTACTTCTTTCGAGTTAACGGGTACTAGGGTTATCTTTTGGTATGCGATTGTCGTAGATGTGTGAAGTTTTTTCCCTCATAATGCAGCTGGAGTGTGGCTCCATGGGTTAAGTGCGTCAGTGATAGGTTATTTAACTTAAGTCACCGAACAAGCTAATAAAAATTTGTTTCCTGAATTTTCTCAACTGCGCAAAAATCTGCATTCACCGGTACAGAAGACGGTCTAATAAACGTATGTTTAGACAAACTCTCGTCAGGCCAGTGCCGTACAAGTCAGCATCGATGAAGAATTTGGAAATGAGGGTGAACCGTATTTCCTGAGACCCGGCAGTCGGACAGGGGTATGGGTCCTCTACTCTATAGGTGGCTAAGAGAGGATTGGGAGGATGAGGAGGAGGGGGAAGAGGAGAAGAAGAAGAAGTGTCAGGGAGCTCTCAGTAATGCAGACGCAACAGATTGCTTGAGTGCAAATGAACCCAGGGCATCAGCCTTAAGACGATCAACCCTGTGGTACTGATAGTCAACTCCTTGCCTTTGGAGAGAAGACGAAAATCGGAGAAGCCGACAGGAGGAATCCCATTCGAAACGCAGCGGCATGCAGGTAGTTGTCATATCTTACATACTAAGAATCACATTCTTCAATTCAGATGACTTGCTCTTGCAGTGGAGACACCCTGCACTGTCGTACACTTTCGGATGAGGCTGGGTTACCGCAGCGGATGTTTGGCACAGTGGCCCAACTGACGCAGTAGCCGACGCACGTATGTCTTCCGGTTTCTCCGACGTAGATGCTTTGCCTGCAACTGCATCAGATCCGATAAAAGATTCCGGACGTTTCTTGCCGTGTCCGTGGGTCCTTCGGTAAAATTAGCTGATGGTTACCTCCGGTCTGGGGGCAACTCTAGTCCCAAATGGTGTAAAAAGGCAGACGACAGCTTCCGAAACGTTCTTGACATACGGAAGCGCTCGTGCACTTTGGCCTTGTCCCAGCGATCGCATCTACTTCCTCACGAGTGCTTCCTGAGACTCGTCTCCTCGCTTCTATAGGCAATTTTAGGTGTTGTCAACCGTGTCAAAATCCCCTGCCCATTTGTAAGGGTTATTCTGACAACTCGTCTAATTCTCTCGTCATTTTCATATGTTCCGAGGGTTTTTTCCGGTGTAGAGGCATTCTCACGCCCGTGAAACATGTAGCCTTCAAACTAACGTTAACCATTCTGAGGAGGACGATACCCACTGCTCTACTGAATGAATCCCTCGGAAACTCCTTAAAGGAGACTAACCACGCATTATGGTTACGCAAATCAGGTCGCAGACAAGCAGAAAAATTCCTCTCGTGTGCAGACAAGCTCTCGGAGACCCGCGCAAAGGAATTCCACAAGCTTCGGGCAGCAAGACGCAAAATCAAATAACCAAACAACCTCCACCCCCATCCCCGCCCTCAAAAAATGCTTAAGGTATAAAGAGTGAACTTGTAGGAAGCAGACGAGACAAAAATAATTTTATTGAGTGACCATTGAGGTTAAAAAAATATCGCAAACCAACAAGCTACCTTCGAGCAAGAGACTGCGCATAACGTTGCTAGCGATAAAAAAGAACCTTTCCAGGCATAAAGCGGCAGCGCCGACGTCGTCAGTCGACCTACTGACTGACGGATCCAGGCCCAAAGCAAATAAACAACTTTGCATGCAGGGGACAGACCAGCGGATCAACGAAACCATTCAAAGAACAGCACTGGTCGTTGAATGCCGCGGCACTCTCTTGGCCTTCCGTTAAATTCCATAAGGGATAGGGGAGGGGGGTTACGGCCAAGGTTAAAGTCAGGGTTAGGGTAAGAACAGGGGAATAGACACTCCTCTGGAATTCGGCACGGTACTGGGGACGCCCATTCTCATTTCCCATCCTTGCCGCTGTTACGCAACAAAACGCTCCTAGTCTACTCTGTTGACGGTCATTAAAACACCAGGGATCGAAATATGACGGTCGAAAGGGAAGAAGATCAGGAAAAGGGAAAGCCAAGAAAGAGGAGAGACAATTAAATTGAAATATGCGGAGGGTTAAAAACGACGAGATATGAAACTGAAAATGAAAGATACAGAGGGACATCAAATATCGGACATTGGATTTATGCCTCCTACGATTTCTCTCGTACGTGGGAGAATACATGCATATACATATAGGGCAAAGTTACTATACCTAACTTCCGACATAAGTGCTAGTTAGAGACCCAGAGACGTGTTTTGCCGTTATTCCGCCGCTGTGTGACACAGCTCCTCAACAAAAAACTTGTCGCAGTGTTTCGTTTAGAAGATAATTCGCGTTATGACTGTCTCTACACACTAGATTCGCAGACTTAGGACCCGCTAGAGTAATCCAAAAGAATGAAAGTGTGTTTCAAAGCCCTCTAAACTGCCCTTGCCTCTAATCAAATCGTAGTGACTGGCAGAAGTCAGTTTTCGATAAAATGGGTATTTTTTGGATATAAAAAATTTCCAATTTCAAAATCATTTAATGTGCATTCATTCACATCGTATTTGTCCGTTTAGTAATGCTGTTTTTGAAGTTTAGACCCTAGTCTACAACCGTTAAGAAGTTTTATGGCAGAAGCGTCGAGAAAGACAAATAACTTTGCCTGAATGGAATGAATACAACATGGGTTATGTAAAACCTAAGCGCAAGTTTTACGACATGTCGGGTTCGCAATTATCCGCGAACTGAAAAAGCGTTCTTGAAATCCAAAAAATATTTTCTTCAATTTTAGAACTCGAGGACGACGTAATTTGCCACCAAAGGAGTTTAATAAAGACTCTTTATTTGTTTTCGATAAAATATATCTTAATCGTCCATTCCATAGTTGAATCTGTAAGGGCAATTAAAGTCAGTAGAAAGGATCATACCACATAGGTTGTCATTTTTTAACTAGCGTAGTCAATGCAGACGGCCAGAAAAAAACGGTTGGATGAAGGACCCAATTAACTGTCGGTAGACTGTAGATCGTGTGCTGATTTATGTACTTGCGAAATCTAGTCAAGTAATGATAACTGACAGTTGTACCCTAGAGCGGAGAAATAGAAAACGTAGATCAACTGGGAATGGATTGGGGGATAACAGAGATGTCTGCCAGGGGATAGCCTCAACTGTTCAAAAACTCATTCGAAAGACGCATCCTGCCGTGACTAGGAGATTTTTGGAGTATGCTACACGATAATCGATACCACAACTTCACCTGAGCAGTCCTTTCTAATTGAAATCGCTTTTTTGGGCTTCCGATTTACGTTTCATGAGGTGGTCTGGCCACTGTAAATTGAGATAACATTCTAAGGAAAAGGGATAGGCATTGCTTTTCAAACCAATCTGCACAAGTTTTTGTCTTGTTCAGACGCCTAGAGCATTTTATTGAACTTATGTCAGCCGTAGCTTCGCAGTTTCAAACGACAAGAAAAGCGTCGATGTCGATCAGGAAAATACTTACCCTCTGACAAAGACGGCGTCAGAAATCCGAGAGATATAAGCACCAGGACCGTGGAAGCCCCTTGACCAACCCGCCGAGGGAACGGCATATTGAAGTGCGGAAAAAAGTGAGAGTGTGTATACGTCTTAATCCGTCGGAGAAAATAGTTTGAGGGTTACCTTTTGCACAAACATCCGCTCAACTCCCACCAACTGAGATCACAACGGCGTGCGCGCAATGAGTGTTCGATAACTGGCTTGTTTACCATATGAAGGGACCAATCAAACGTATCTTGACTCATGGCTAATTTAATCCGCTTCCCTTCTGCTGTAAGGAGGCCATCGCTATTTACGAGGCGCAGAGAAGAGTGCCTGTGACATGGTGGTCCATATATAGGTTCATATGTGGATACTGATTAGGAGAATCTCGTTCGCAAATTTGGCAGCCGCTAGTCCTCCAGCGGTCGGTAGGCTACGAGTGACTTTGTGTTAAACTTCAGAGGGGGTTGTTGTTAGGAATAGGGCTTAGGCTCAAGCTACAGTTAGTGACCTATCTCATACGATGTTTGCTGAAATTCTGAGATGCGTTTTCGATTAGGAAGAATTAATTGGACGCGGTTGTAATACTGATGATCTTGCGTAAAAATCCTATAATATTTCGAATTTGACAGAAGTTCAGCTTTTGAATACACTGCTTTCCAATCTCCTGTACAAACCGTACTCGGTAAAAAATAACTACTTAATTAGCATGCATTTTTCCATTGATCCTCGATGGTCTTACAAATTCAAATATATTTTATAGAAACCACAATCAAAAAAGCTTTCTTTCAGTTGTTTGATGGAGAATCACGTCATCTTCGTATTTTATACTCGAAGAAATAGCATAATTAGGTTTTAAGAAAGCTCTCATTTGCATTGATGATCTTATGTGTTTTCACACATTTGTAAAGTTTACTGCAAAGGCACGCGTTGAAAACATCGAGCCATATTTCTCGTCGCCCTCGAAATGTAGCTCACGTTAGTGGATAGAATTATTTTTCAGTTTCAACACAGCCTCACATGCTTTGACTCAGCTGAAAGTTCCAGCCTCTACTCTTTCAAAAGCTACGCTCTTCAATAACGCTCCATTAAGTGCACAGAAGCAGGCTTAATCAATAAGCTTAAACTATTTTCCTGGGTAGGTCGTATTTATGATGTGTCGGTCCGATCTACTGATTGCCGCTTACTCATAGCGCATTCAATCAGCCTCACGCTTCCTGGAAATCGATTGTTTGAACAGGACGTGATGAGGGCCTGAGGCCAATCAGGGTGGCGTCCTACGCTGGTTGGCTGTAGGCAGACAAAGCCTAGGTGCACGCACGCACTTCGCGCGGGGATATGATCCCAATGGCTGATAATTCGTTTAGGATGTCACCTACTGCCGGTTCCTGCTGAGTTGCCCATGTGCTACCTCTCCCTCTCTTGCTGCGGTAAAATTCGTCCCAGTAACTCCGCCGTAACTGACTTCTGATTTGTGAATTTTCGTGCTGTCGATAATCACATCACGTCGGGGTCACCACTCGTTAGGGTGCGCGAGGCAGCATGAGCAGACGGCCGCGCTGATGACGACTAGGTGGATTGTTACAATGCAAAACCGTCCTGGGGTGTTTTTCTTGTCGCATAGCAGTTTCGTTCTGGAAATAAAACTAAGATTTTACCACCAATGTAAGCATTAACCCTCGGATTCTGAAGTCCTTTCTCTGTTTTAATGCAAATTTCAAGGCGTATAAAGGTTCAAAACCAGCGCGCGCGGTTTGAATTTTGAGCTGCAAGAAGGAAATTTTTCAATCGAGTCTTTTCGCTGAAAACGACTGCCCTTCTTTAAATAGTGGATTATATAACGCAATTCTGACTACGATCCTCTGGCGAACACCATCAATACTCTTATTGTTCGATGAGAAAAAAATTCAGCAATGAGGTCTTTCTATCAGTGCCTATCCATCCAATGCACCGTCACCAACTGCTCGCCGAAGTTGGAAGTAGCATCTTCAAAAGGGCTGAGTCGATATTTCAACATTGCTTGCTGTGCTGCTTAAATTTTAGAAAACTGTCACCGAGGCGCCACGTTTTTGACAGTTGGGTCAATACGAACTGTCACTTTATCAAACATAGGCTTACTTGAAAAAACGTTCCCTAAGTCTCTCATTCTGGAAATTTTCGGGATACCCAACATAAACATAGACCGTGTCTACAGTCGTGCTTTAGGAAAAGTTTGTTATTCTGGAGATTTTTCCATTTTTCATAAGTCAACTGTGTAATGGAGATGTGCACTGTCCCTCCCCGCCCCAGAATGGTACCGCACATGACGGGGTCGATCCACCGACCACCAACACTTAACTTGTGCAAGATAACCCCTTAGCTACATCGGCACGTCGGCGAGTATTGTCGCAAAGTTTACTGGATAGCATAGGCGTAGCGCATACCGATCGATTTTGCAGCGGACACCAGGTCTTGGCCAGTTAAATCAACCGCCTAGACTAGACACAGTCGACGATATGAAATATAAATAGAAGTAGTGCCAAAGGACTTTGCACAATAGGCATGCCAGCAACACCTTCCGTAGCTGTCATGGCAGCCATTGCCCAAACAGTTAAAATACAAGACGAAAACGACCAGCGAAGAAGCGAAAGGAAACAAGAAGAGAAAAGGAAATCTTGCAGCAAAAAGTCCAAGAAAAACGGACAACTGATTCCGAGGAATGCCTCCGAAGAACTGGAACCAGGGACATCAGCGACCATATCGCCTATCACAGGAAACGGCGTGGGTCCTAAAGCCCTTACGCTATCACAAACACTTTCGAGTTCGATGATAATGCCAATGAAACAGAGACGAATGAGGATTTAAATCGACTGAGGCTTATATCATCGTCAGCTCATGCCAACCAGACATTACCTTTGTCGGGGCACGAAACCACTGTGATCTTGCGAGATTTGCCGCGTGGAGGGCAATGTCTGATCATTCAGGGATTTCCCGAATCCATCGTCAGTGCCTTCAGAGAGCGGGCCTCGGCAGACCTGCAACTCTTCCTATGTCTACTCAGCGAACGTCTGCGGCCCAACGAGAAAGTTTCGGTGCTCAAGGCCTTTAGACTTGGAAAGCGCTCAATCGACAAAACAGAGCATAAACGTCCCCGGTTACTCAAGGTTGTGTTGACTAACCAAGAACAAGTAGGACTTATTCTTTCAGGACGATTCCGAATCAAACACACCAACCATGGCGTTTTTTCAGCCGGATCACACGCCGTCAGAGAGAAATAGTTCTGTAACTGAGAACAAGATTGCAGAATGGCGAGATGAATCTCGTGATCTACAACGACCAGATAATACAGCGCCCTCCCTTAAGTCGTTGGACGGAATCGATCCGAATGAGGGCACAATAGGTTCCTTAAATGGAAACTCAATCGGCACCATAAGGAAACACCCCAAAACTCAGAAACTAACATTTTCCACCAACGTGCAGTGTATACTGCCCAAGTTAGACGAACTGAAGATCCACATCTGTGACCTTTCCTCGACGTTGTTTTTTGACAGAAACATGGCTGTCTGGAAACCTAGATGACCGAAAATTAGTGCTACCAGGGCGTCAGGGAGGAGGAGCCGTCACTTACGTAAAACACGGTCTGCTTGTGTCGGGAAAAAACAGAGCATTTTGCGCGCAACGCCGAGATGATCTGGCGCACAATTAGGGTACTAGGATCACATAGCCTTGGAATTCTGACTGTCTATCGACCACCGAGGAGTGACTACGAGACTGACGCTCGTTTGTTAGGGGAGTTAGGACGATGTGCTCTCCGGCCTGACGTCCTGCTCATGGGCGACTTTAATGTACCGCTCATTGACTGGAGTTCACTATACGGGCGCGGCCCAGAACTAGCTTTCGACCGATGTTTCTTGGACGTGGCACACAGGTCATTTCTCACTCAGCACGTCCTATTTCCAACGAGGGTGCGTGAGGGGCAGCAGTTTGGACCTGGTGCTCACGAAATCGCTGGACAGCATAGTTGAGGTGCAATGTCTGTCACCCCTAGGCCGAAGCGATCACGTTGTACTTCACGGGGACTATTCAATCCTTTCCGTGCCTGAATAACCCACCTGAATTAGAAGAAATATTTGGCGTGAGGAATTTGAGCAAATGAAGGCTAAAATTAACAATATAGAGTGGTAATCAGCTATTTCCGGAAATATAGAGGAGGAGTGAAAATGGTTCAGTGAGTTATTGCATGTTTTCCTGAGAAACCACCGCTCGCTTTCACGGAAGAGGCTAAACAATCGACCCCGGTGGCTGACTCAGGCGTTAAAAAAGAAGTAAATAAAAAGCGGAGATTGTGGCAAAAATCTCTCACTGACGGACATCCTGTGCCCATAAACGCATACAAAGCAGATAGGAACCTAGTCAAGCGACTTACCCTAAGGACACGGCAACATCTTAAAGAAGATCTACTGAATCGTGTTACGGAAAATATGAAATTATTCTACAGATATATAAGAAACAGCACAAGAAACAGAGATCCCACCCCCCCCCCCTGAAGGCTATCGGAGACGTAGAGATTAGTGAGGATAGAGAAAAAGTTGAGCGTCTTTCACAGTTTTTTAAAACCAACTTTACGAGTGAAAGCGCATTGACTCTCCCAGACTACGAACTCGATGAGTGTCCAACAAGTGAGTCTGTATTTTTTGATGAAGCGACTTTTCGCAAAGCGCTAATGACGCTACATGAGTCGAATTCACCAGGCCCAGACGGCATACCGCCTAAGTTACTGAATGAGCTCGCTGCTGAACTAGCGAAACCATTGTCCATGCTTTTTCAAGCCTAGTTCGAAGCCGAATGTTTACCCGCCGACTGGAAATCTGCGCAGATCACACCACCGTATAAAGGAGGCAGAAAGGCCTTTGCAAATAATTACAAACCAGTTAGCCTCACCTCCATCTGATGCAAAATCATGACAAAAATATTTAAGCGAGAGCTAATGCGCTTCCTTGAGCAGCATAATCTATTATCTGATGCGCGGCATGGGTTCCGAAGTGGCAGGTCTTGCGTGACTAACTTGCTCTACCGTTTGGAACGTTAGACTCGGGCAACTGGTGAAGGCAATGTGCTGCATGTAGTTTATACCGACTTTAAAAAGGCATGTGATAGTGTCCCACATTAGGGACACCTGCAAAAACTGAGCCGAACAGGCGTTAGAGGTAATGTCTTAAAATGAATCCAAAACTTCATATGTGACCGTTTTCAAACTGTCCATACCGGTGCCCAGCAGTCGGAAGCGGTCGCTGTTGAAAGCGGTGCCCCCCAAGACTCCGTTCTCGGTAGTCGCCATGTTTGCGGACGATATTAAGCACTGGAGCGTCGTTCGAACTGCATATGACGAAGAGCATTTTCAGGCGAACCTAAACCGACTTCAACAGTGGTCAAGAGACCGTCCTTAGTCATTCAGTGAGAACAAGTGCAGTACCCTACGAGTTGGTAGAGCCAGCTCTCCGAAACACATTGTTTTTTTTTTGGGGCGTTGGACTCTGGCAGTTAGTGAAGGCAATCTGCTGCATGTAGTCTATATCGACTTTAAAAAGGCATTTGATAGTGTCCCACATTAGTGCCACCTGCACAAACTGAGCAGAACAGGTGTTAGGGGTAATGTCTTAAAATGGATCCAAAGCTTCCTATTTGGCCGTTATCAAACTGTCCATGTCGGTGGCCAGTAGTCGGCAGAAGTTGCAGTTAAATGCGGTGTCCCCCAATGCTCCGTTCTTGGTCCTACTCTGTTCATTATTTACGTCAACGACTGAGCTAGTGATCTGGACTGTGGTATCGCCATGCTTGCGGATGATATAAAGCTCTGGCTGACGAAGAGCATTTGCAGGCGAACCTAAACCGACTTCAACAGTGGTCAAAGACCTAGCTTTTGCCGTTCAGTGAGAAAAACTGAAATGTTCTACAAGTCGGAAGTGTCCGCTCTCTGAACCACATTGCTTACTGCCTGAATGGTATACCATCGCAAGAAGTTGACTCGTAAAAGTACTTGGGAATATGGATTATGAGTTCGCTCAAACCCTCGCTGCACTTCACGAAGGTAGCCAAGTTAGCGATATCAGTTCTCTACCTCGTCAAGCCGTCTTTCTCTGCCCTTGGTGGAAACTTCTTAAGTAAAACCTTTCGAATGTTTGTGCGGCCGCAACTGGAATTTGCTATCCAAGCTTGGAGACCCTAAACCGCGAAGGACCTCAGCATCCTTGAAAGGGTTCAAAGGCATGCAAAGAAACTTGTGCAGGAGAGGGTTCACTACCATATGCAAAGCGGCTAGCTAACCTTGATCCCTTTCTCTTGAGTTGCAGGCAGTTACGGGGTGACCTGATACAAACATGTCTTATCATATGCGGTCAGGACTGCAGTCTTGTAGCGGGAGACGTTCTCGCGTTAGCAACCACCACAAACATAACGGGTCATCCATTCAGACTATGTGTGACCGCGGTCAGGCTGGGCACACCTAAAATTATTTTTCTTTAACAGCGTGCTTAAAGCTTAGAACGCCCTGCCTCCGGATGTCGTTATGCCTGCTTCCGTCGAGGTCTTTAAGAGGAAGCTGGATTTGTATAGCAGTGTCTACTTAAATACCACCCGACCTCTGTAACCTTGACAAGTGCGCAAATCTTCTGTTTGAGTACTACTCGCTATATTTCAGTAACATTTTAATTTAATTTCTCATTGTCTCGAATCCATCCACGCTTACTGGCATGCATCTATGCAACGTTTGTCATTAGGGATACTATTTATTTCACTGAATCCCAGACGACCACTGTACTACTGCTCATGCCACTAACACTCCAGACGATTCGTCTATCTATTCACAGTTTGCGCTTTTCCGCTTATCTTTTACCTTTATGATACCCTTTCCAGTTTTTGAAATGTTTCACTTGCTTGTAGACAAATAGGGAGTTCAAAGATGAAGACCTACTTTGAACTCAAATAAAACTGAACTGAAAAAACGCCCGGTACTTTGTGCTCAAAGGCTCTGCTCACATGCTGAATGTGGTAAATCCCATGCTGAGGGATTTCGACTGATTGGGCTTTAATTTTCGTGAATCAGAAAGCTCGAGTTGGGCTATTGCTCCTACTTTATTTAGTTCTAGCCTCAGTCATTCGTGTACCGACAGCATTGTCCAGCCGAATTGTTCCTTATGGCACATATATCTCCTCTTTGATCATTCTATCGTGTCCATGTCCTGAGTCTTGTCGTCCTACTCCGCTGTCTCGGAGACTGGCTTCTTTTGAGATAATACTGCACCTTACCTCAGATCCTTCTTCTACCATCATTCGATGTAACACAAACAACGTGAGCTAGTATTCTGTTGTAGTTACGTTGACGACACGCTTGTTATCGTAAAGAAGGACATTCTATAAAAATTTTACAACCTGCTCAACGCAGTCTTACCTGATATGAAATTCACGAGGGAAGAAGAACAAGAACAGCAGCTGTCCTTCCTGGATGTGCTCGTCAGACGGAACCTTGACGGTCAACTTGAAGAGACGGGTTATGGGAAGGCAAGAACATCATACAGCTTCTCAGTTTTCACAGAAACCATCCCGTGACTCACAAACGAAACTATGTGAAGGCGCTCTTCAAACGGACCCTGATTCATTGTAGCAAACCAGAGGAAAGAGAACGTGAGGCCCATTTTCTCAGCGACCAGTTGGTGCAAAATGGCCATCCGAAGACATTCATAAGTCGCTGCCTATGCGGTTACCCCAGAAGACCCAAACATCGAAACCACCAACAACCTGGCATTGTTTGTCATACATCAATGACGTTTCACAAGCGACCGAGTGCATTGAACTTACACACCGCCCCAAAGCCACCATGAGCAGTAGAGTCATTATAGTTAAAGACCGGTCGAACCTCAGCAGTGATCTGGCGTAGTTTATCGTATCCCGTGCCAAAATGTCCTTGTGACTACAAAGACCAGACTGGATGCATGCTCGGATCGCACATACACGAACATAAACTGACTGTGCGACGAGGCGACGCATTATCACAAGTCGACGTCCAGACCTACAAAACGGATTATGAGTCTCGCTTCGCGGCCACTAAAATAGTACTCCACGCCGGAAAAAACAGACCGAGAACTGATTAAAACTAGGACAGCGGATGAGAACGTAGCCAATCGATTTATCGATCTGGTGCCGGCGTGCAGAGCCCTATGCAGTCATCTCCAGACTTGCGCAGACCGTCGATGATTGACTTACACGCCCTATAACTGTCACTTGTTCTGTTGATGCCACTATCTTTGACGATGAACTCCTGCACGAGCTGAAAAGCTCAGGACGATAAACACAATGTTCCGGTGCCCGATCCCACTTCTTATTTCTCACAGAACTTCTTGCTTTTACGAGCGAAGATGCGAGTTCCGGGAACTAGTTGAGAAGAACTAGAAGCGATTGCTGAAATAAGAGCTATATTCGCCCGACGTTTCGGATTCTCACCCGAACCCATCATCAGAGACATTCACATATACGGGTCTGCCACTGTTATCACTGTCACTGTCTCTGAATCTGAAAAGTCAGGCGAATAAAGCCTTTGTTCCAGCGGTCACTTTCAATTCTTATAAACTGTTAGCATCTCGGTTCCTATCGCCTTGAGACTGGTTTACAATTTCGCCGCTTATTTGCCTTATTCAGGGCCACATACAGGCCAGTCCTGACCGACCCGCCTACTTACCCCTTCATGAAATCCGTTATACAATGCCATATACAGCTGACATTTATTTCGGTCCTGATGATATCCGATTATAATCTATTCTATACCGCAACATGCAGGCCAGTCCTGCCCGCATTTTTTGTTTCTATTTTTTTCGAGAGGTTTTTTTCTCTTGTAAAATTAATCCAATTATTTTTAAATTTTCATGTGGAGTTTTTTTTTCGCCCGTCGCTTATCATTTTTCTTAACGGACTTCTAATTCAAAAACTATGTACTGCACTTTGTACAGATCTTGCCTACCTCGTCTAAAATTCGTATGAAAATTTATTTTTATTTGCTTTGATGGGACCCCGACGGGCCTTTACTAAAAGTTATCATTACTGTTATAATTATTATTAATTATCATATGAATCTTCTGTTTTTTCCTCTCATATTGTCAAGTTCTGAAATATCCATCCCTCGTTTTAAAAGCCAGTTCGTTTCCTATCGTTAAAGCTGAAAATATTTAATTCGTGACTTTTGCATATTGGCACTTTCACTCTACATTTACTTAAATGATGTTTGTAGATTTTATTTTTGAGGCCATTTTCCTGCCTTCGTCATTAATCCACACACTATCCGCCATACACACTTCCCCCATTGTTTCAGTTTCCTTCGTCCCCGCCTTCTCAGTAGTAGTCCAAATTGCGACTTCTGTTTAATGTTTTCGGTCATACCTTCATCTGCGGTATCAGTGAAAGCACTCTTAAGGAGTCGTTTCCAGATAATGCGAGTTGTACACCCGTTAGACGCGCTGACTCTAACCACCCCCTAAGAAGATTTTTGCCATTCCCTTCAGCGCCTTTGCTGGATTTCACACGCTTGGAGATTTCAATAAAGAAAGACCAACGAATAAAGGCTCCTTTGTTCGTGGAAAATAGCTATGCGATTATTCCTCCCCAACATACCGGTCAATCAAAATGCGTAAATCTTGAATAGTTCACCAGTTCGTGTGTGAAAATTTGCCTGAGCTACCAGCCCTCTGAGCTCCGTTGGCCTATTACAAGATTTATGCTCCTTGCCATATTTACTAATGCGCTGGCTAGGGTATGATCATGGGGATAGCGTTCTGGGTACTGGTTCCCTGGGTAACGAATCTTTACTAGGTAGCACTTGGTGATACTGAACCGTATGGAGGCCGCCAAACTTTAACATCAGAAAGGACGTTCGGAAGTTTATACCTATTATACAGATCGTGTCATAACCCTGTCCGATTTTAACTCTTTGAACCTAGGTATGTTAGGTTGATCCTTAGGAAGTGTCACCGCTTGCTGGCGGTTGCAGTTTGACTTGTGCCTTTAATTGGTTTCGAGCTCTTTCATAACTATAACTAGCGGCGGACGAAAACGTCTTCCTGTTGTCCATTGAAGTTGAGAGGAATAGCCTTACCTGCCTGGTTAAAAAGAGAACTGAACGGACGGTAAACGAAGAATAACGAAGAATGGAAAATATTCAGGGAAACTGGGTCATCTGAACACCTCGATGAAGTTCGCCGTCAATGGAGTGTTTAAACAAAATGCAGCCGTCAGTTAAGAAAGTACTGCAATGTCTGGCAGGCTGAACATAAGCCCAGGATTTTGTCCCACAACATTAACAGACGAGGGGAAAGGGAACCAGTCGCATTGCTCGAGGATGATAAGATGCAGACGTCAATGTGAACGGTTCTTTGTCTCGGTAACGCACTAGGATGACAGAGTTTTAGATTCACAATGTCATTAGTGGTGTTGTAAACGCCTGTCCCGTGCTTAAGTCTCTACTGCTTTGATGCCAGCCGATTGAAAAATACCGGAACATAGCACTAAAAATAATCAAATTTATAAAAGAAACCAACATTGATAAACATAGAACAGATAATGATATTCTTTTATTTTCCTCCCTTTCTCGTTTTCATCAGCTATGTCACCTGACACTAATTATCCCTTATAAAGCTAACAAAAATATACCCTTCGATAAAACCCTGCATATTAGTCGTGCGTATGTCTATATTAAAGCCATATTAAACATATATAGAACTATATTAGGTCATAGTAAACAGTCGACCACTACTCCTATAATTTCACATTAACAAGAACAATATGATACATGATTCAATAGTATTTTGACAGTTTTGATTGTGACTTACCATTGAATACTTCTTACTCCTGATACATATTCATCTTTTCCAGCTCATAGTCCAGACAACGATGGTAAGTCTCCTGAAAAACACGTAGGAACTGTGCGACCGCCCCCTTACAGCTGGCCAGATAGACTGACAACCAGCAACTAGAGCACACCGAAACTTACCCAAACGGAAAATAATTTCAAGGTCAGGCCGATATCAAAGTTCTTCAATTGCCATGAAGGACATGTTATTCATGCCCCCGAAAACTACCAAACTGCAAACTTCAATTTTTATATTGTACATATCGTTATTTTTTGAAAATTTTGTTATTATTTTCCCTTAGAACTTTGGTTTTTTAACTTAAAACAAACTCTCAATTCGCGCTCTTTTGGCTAACCAGACACCCGAAGCAAATGAAGCCAAAGTTCAGTTGAAATTGACGAGTTTGTTTTAGGTTTTTTTCCTGAGTTCAAAGGGGACTGACAGTGCCCAAGGGGCGCTACAATAAACCTATTCTATTCTATTATACTCTGCACTTCATCTATCGATGAAGGATAGCTGCAAAATCTCAAACAAGTATTATAATCAGCAAAAACCAATACACCGGCCAAACTCTTGACAGAATTAGCGAACGAACCCGCCGAACCAACAGCCTATATGCTTCATTCGTCATTATAATTAAGAAGACTGCCATTCGAAATGAACTCAGCAAATATCTTCTCGAATAACAAGGGTGGGGCTCAAATTAATGTCAACGGTTATTGTTCCGTAAGTTAAACTTTGTTTTGCTGTAAAATATGAAAATCTTGCGTAAGAGGTCAGCAATGAAGTCCCCGAAGGAGAGTCAAATACTCTTAGGAGGTAAGCATGACTTTGGACACAGTCATGCTATAAACTATGCTATAAACGAACATAAATGCAAGCAAGAAACAAGAAGGAAGAAAACCAGGAGTAGTATGAGAGCAATCAGCAAATTATCTTTTAGAAAGCAAAGATTTGAACTCGCACTCATGAAACTCAGGTGGAAGAAGATATGAGAAATCGCATTATTTCCAAGAAAAGGGGACATTCCATTTTCTGAAGCCGTTGTTCCATCTGAGAAAGAACCCTGATTGTTTTATCTTTAAATAATCCTGCTCGATGACCATATTTTAGTTTATTTTCGGGATTAAACGGACACAGAAATATGTGAAAAGAAATACACATTCCTTCTGTCGATGCAGGTAATCTTATAGCTATATTGTTTGCCGGATGGCACAGGGAAGTCGAATCGACAACATCCTCCGAGCTCAAAAGTATTGGTTAGGTTGAAAATAACTTGAAACTGGCAAACTACGTTAGTTGGACAAATCCTTTAATTGGCTGAACAAGCGCAATCTGCCTTCATCCAGATCAGCCTTGCATCGTTTCAAAGATGACTGCTTCACAACATTTACAAGGAGAATGTATCATGGTTTGGACACCTTGGTATAGAAGGAGACTTCTTGCATAGCTGGCGTCGGCTGTTGAACTCGGATTTCTTAAGTATGTCCTCGAGGTTCAGTTGTAGCAGCGAATTCAGCAAAGTCGCCCAGACGCAGACTGAAATCCAATTTGCTTTGAATGCGGAAATTATTTGAAGTGTTTCTGTGCGCTTGTATATAACTCAAGGGAATTTTGTTAGACAGGCCGCATAAGTTAGTAAACTGTGATCCATTACTACTTTACTGATCCTCGTTTATTTTCTTTCAGGGTATTGTGAAACTTTGTCCATTATAGCCAGGCTTCCCTAGTAGCCATTCCATATTGAGGCGACAGCGACTTTGTGTGGAAGAGTGGCGATAGGCATGGCGGATTTATGGCAGATTTTGTCGAAAATGGTCGTTATCGAGGCGACAACGAAAATTCGCGATGAAAAGCTGTGCGATGGCAGCACTGGATATGCATTCTTTTGTCTAGTATGCCTGTTATAACCAACGACCCGTATTCCCTACTAGCCCATTCGCTTTCTCAATTGGCATACTACGTTCCCCCCAAAAAGAAATTTAAGTCAAACATGATTCGCTGTTTACGATGGAAAAATGTTGTTATTGTAAAAGAATAGAATACAAAAAGCTGCTTTTCTTTGATCCCCTCCTGCGTCGTCGATGAAGGACACGACGGACCCGCGGTAGGTTCTAAACGGAGGAACTGAACTGAGAAAACTGTGAAATTTACCGTCACTTTCGTTCAGTAGTGAATCTTTCCGACATCGTCGCTTTCGGAGTGCTTCAAGGGAACGTTTTAGTCGTCTTGTGAAAACGACATCTAACTCGTAGACGTCTACACGGCCTCCTTTGTTCCACAAGACATACACTTCTATTTAGTAGTGTAAGACTTGCAGATGCGTTAATATACCTTTAATTATCTCGTATACCTGTGAATAGCACAGGCCCTCCTTTTTGTCCTCAAAATTAATGCATTCCGCCATATCGAAATCAAATATGGCATAAAAACCCTCTTGGCAATGCCGTCGGTGTTACTTCCACCTAGACAGATCAGGAAATCCCTCTTAATATATGCCGTGACATTTTTAAAGCATAGCAGTCGACCTCTGTACTGTGGGTCGCAAAGCCTGCTACTGACCGCAGTGAACTCGGACTTCGTGCATATAGGCCGCCAAAACTGTGCTTACGCAGCAGCCTAATATCTTCGCCAAAGTGTCTGGAGCTTCCTTTGATTTCCATTTCACTGAGTCGCCTAACTGTCTGTTACAAAGGCCTAGATGGACTTCGAAAAAGCTTCTTCAGTCGACTAACGTAGCTCTTGAAGGTAAAGGAAAAGAAGCCGTACTAGGCAGCGTGACGTTGACCGTCATCAGCAGTATGGATGATGCTGTGAACATTGTAGACCATATGTTCTAACCCATACAACTCGGCAAACTTTTATGGGCGATATGGTCGTCGACGCCCCTGCTTCCAATTCTTCTGAGGCATTCCTCGGAAGCTGCCGTCCATTTTTCTCGAACATTTTGCTGCAAGATTTCTGTTTTTCTTCATGTTTTCTTTCGTTTCTTCGCTGATTGCTGTCGTCTTATATTTTAACCGTTTGTGCTCTGGCTGCCGTGACAGCTACGGAAGGTGTTACTGGCATGCCTATCGTGCGACGTCGTTTGGTCCTACGTCTAGTTATTCTTCCAACGGGTATATTCGTATCATCAACTGTGACCGGCCAACATTGTAGAAGAATTTTCATCTTTTCAAGCTCTTCCTCAAGGCGGTTGATTTTGCCGGCCAACATGTGACGTCCGCTGCAAAATCTATACTATCAAGTAAACTTTGCGACATTTCTCGCCGCGGTGCCGCGGTCTTTGAGGGGTTATCGTGCAGGAGTAAGGTGTTGGTGGTCGGTGGATCGACCTTGTCATCTCATTTACACAGTGAACTTATGAAAAATGGAAAAATCTGCAGGAATTACAAACTTATCCTATGGCATAACTGTAGACACGGTCTATGTTTATGTTGGGTATCCCGAAAATTTCCAGGATGAAAGGCTTAGGGAGCGTTTTTTTTCAGGTAAGCCTGTGTTTGCTAAAGTGACAGTTGTCTAAAATTAAAGTAGGAAAGAAAGCAGTATAAAACTGTCGACTCAGCCCTTTTGTAGATGCTACTCCAAACTTCGGCGAGCAGATGGAGACGGTATATTGGACGGGTTGGCCCTGTGGATAAGCCGAGATTTCCAATAGAAAGACCATTTTGCTGAAGTTTTTTCTCATCGAACGATAAGAGGTTCGATGGTGCTAGCCAGAGCATCGTAGTCAGAAATGCGTTTTATAATCCACATTTTGACGAAGGACAGTCGTTTTCAGCGAAGAGACTCGGTTCAAAAAATTTCCCTCTTACAGCTCAAAATTCAAACCGTGCGCGCTGCTTTTAAAATTTTGATACTCCTAGAAATGTGTATGAGACCAGAGAATGGACGGCAGAATCCGAGGGGAAAATGCATAAACTGGTGGTAAAATCTTAGCTTTAGTTGCCGAACGACAAGGCTATGCGACAGAATAAAAACCCCATGACGGCCATTACATTGTAACAGTCCACCCAGCCGTCACCACCGCGACCGTCTACTCATGCCGCCTTGCGCATCCTAACGAATGGTGACCCCGACGTGATGTTATGGTCGACAGCACAACAATTCAAAAATCAGAAGTCAGGTAGGGTGGAGCTACTGGGACGAACTTCACTGCAGCAAGAGAGGGAGAGGTAGCATATGGGCAACTCAGCAGGCAGAGGCAGTAGGTGCCATCCCAAACGAAGTGGTACCCACGGAGATCGTATCCTCGCACGAAGTGCGTGAGTGCGCCTAGTCTTTGTCTGCCTGCAGCCAACCAGCCTAGGACACAACCCTGATTGGCCTCGGGCGCTCACCACGTGCTGCTCAAACAATCGATGGTAGGATGTTAGTTGGTAGCCCTGCCCACTGGTTCTACAGTTGTACCTACTGGCTCGATTTCAGTAGTTGTGATTACGTTTTCATTACGTCTGGGAGTGCACGCGCAGAAGCCCTGTCAGGATGACTTTCTTCTTCACTTTTACCTCCCCGAGAACGAGACGCTGCGAAAATGTCCATATAGACTCATTGTATTTCACCCCCACACGGAAATCTTTAGTAAAAGGCGAAAGATTCATCCTAGGCGGATTATGATTCATCATGCTTCTCATTAGGCTTCTAATTGCATGCGCGCACAGTATTACCAGCATCAAATTAATTGAATAGGTACTATCCTAGGCGGATTGGCGCGCGTCTGCGTTTCGCCGGTTTGCCTGCATCCTTGGGTCTTTTTACTCCAGCCCTCCAGTTGAGTCCGCAAATTGTACGAAAGGACAACCGGCGCGCAGATTGGGTGTCTAACATTACTCCACCCACTGCATCAGTCGTATTTTCAGAGTGTTGCCCTCCGTGTGCTGTTGCAGTATTTGTAAGGGCATGACCTTTCGACATTTACGTAAGACCCAACAGGTCAGTAGTCCTTTCTGTTGGAGATACTGCACTAGGTAGGGTGACTGAATTATTTCCAGTATCCGCGAATAATCTGTCGGCCTATCCGCTTGCGGTCCTGTTTACCTTCGCATTCTATGAGACTGGGCTCTGCAAGCAGAACAAAGTGGAACTTCATATATGGAGTGCTAATTCCTCTTTACATTGTATACTACACCACTCACGTATAGCACACATTTACTGCCATAGTTTGAATCCTATATGTGGCCACAGTGGCAATAAACTCTTATTTGCCGACTTTCTCTTCCGCCCAAACATATTTTTCGCATTAAAGTCATACCCCGCTTGCGTTATGCCGTCCTGCGTGCCGCTTCTTGACTCTCGTGCTCTCATGTCTATTCTGTCGGCCAGAGTACTATCGCACATACTGCTGAATGACCTTAAGACACACTGCCTTCTTCCTATTGGTTGTTCGCCCTCACTTGCTATTCTTTCCAATCTGGGGCAAGGATGCATTTATTCCGCATACCGCACTAATTATCCATGCTCATTTCTATATCCTCCTTGCTTTTTGCACCTTATTTAAATGAAGCTTCCACTTTACCAGGAGCGTCACTACAAGCGCCATTTACGCCCCCACTCATTTGCCCCACCCGTATAGCCCCTATTACCACCGGTCCCGTAAAAACGGTAGCTGGGAGTTATCGGTACCAGGAAGGCTACCAACTACCATCTAACCCAATCGATTTGCAGGAAGCGTGAGGCTGATCGAATGCGATATGAGTAAACGGCAATCAGTAGATCGGACCTCCACATCATAAATACGACCTACCCAGGGTAACATATTTAGCTTATTGATTAACCCTGCTTCTGTGCACTTACTGGCGCGGCATTTAAGAGCGTAGCGTTTTGAGAGTACAGGCTGAAACGTTCAGATGAGTCAAAGCATGTGAGGCTATGCTGAAATTGAAAAAAAATCCATCCATTTACGTGACCTTCTTTTCGAGGGAAACACGAGATATGACCCGATGTTTTAAACGCATGCGTTTGCAGTAATCTTAACAAATGTGTCAAAACACATAAGATCATCAGTGTAAATCCGGGCTCACCCATAATGTAGAAGAAGAAGAAGAAGATTAGTAAACCCAAAACTTCGACTTGGAACACGCTAAACGTTACCGGGCGAGGGGCCGAGCATCAAAAAATAGACATGATCTTTTGAGAGGAGTTGGCCTATACCGACGAATTAAAACGATTAGGAATTCAATAGATGTATGATGATTCTAGTTTCGCTAAAAGGCGTCTATTCGGTGCCCTGTCCATAGTCAAACTGGCTAAATATCACCGACGATTCATCATTAAGAAGCGCAGCAATGAGTATGGACAGCTCGTATTACAGGTTGACCTCTGTTGAATCCCAATGGCAGATTCTATTCCGTGTTATACAGTTAGCGACCGATCTCATGAAATGTTGGCTGAAATTCTGATATGCGTTTTCGATTAGGAAGGATTACGTCAGCGCCGGTGTAATAATGATTACCTTGCGGCATAATCCCATAATATTTTGAACTCGGCAGGTTGTCACCTTTTGAACACACTGCTTTTCAGTCTTCTTTAGAAACCGTACTCGGTAAAAAATGACTACTTATGTATCATGCATTTTTCCATTCATCGTCGATGGTCTTGCAAATTCAAACATATTTTTTTAGGAATCCCGCACAAAAATGAGCTTTCTTTCATTCGTTTGAGAGAGAATCACGTCAGCTTCATATCTTATACTCGAAGGAAGAGTACAATTAGGTTTAAAGAAGCTTTCCAATTGTCGAATTATTTGGAGCCTGATCAGTCGTTGCATTAACACTTTGGGATTTTAGTCTACAAGTTTCATGCCCCCCGTGTAAGAAAAATCACATATTTTTCTTTGCATTTAAAAAGATATCATTTAGAGCCCAGAACATTTTGCAGTGTATGCGGACTATGCTTTACATTTCATGAGGTAGAGCCGTAAACGCACAGGTACGATACTATATGAATGGACATTGCGCAGTCTTAAAAAACCTCATAATTAGAAACTTTGTAAAACCTAATTATAATCTTTCTTCGAGTAAAAAATATAAAGATGACGTAATTTTCTATCAAACGACCGAAAAAAAACACATTTTTGTTCATGGTTTCTATAAAATATATTTGGATTTACAAGACGATCGAGGAACAATGGAAAAATGCATGCTACTTAAGTAGTCTTTTTTTTACCGAGTACGGTTTCTGCAGGAGATTGACAAGCGGTGTATTCAAAAGCTGAACTCCTGTCAAGTTCGAAATATTATAGGATTTTGCTGCAAGTTCATCAGTATTACAACCGCGTCCAAGTAATTCTTCCTAATCGAAAACGCATTTCAGAATTTCAGCCAACACCTCATGAGATCGGTCACTTATTGTAGTTTCGGCCCTACCCCTAATCCTAACAATAACCCCTGCTGAAATTAAGCACGAGGTCGCTCGTGCCCAACCGACCGCTGGAGGTCTAACAGCTGCCAAAATTTGCGAACGAGATTCTCCTAATCGGTATATTATATCCTCATATAAACCTATATATAGACCACCATGTTACAGGCACTCTTGTCTGCGCCTCGTAAATAACGATGGCCTCATTACAGCAATAATGGCGCGGATCAAATTAGCCATGAGTCAAAATACTTTTGATTGGCCCCTTCATATGGTAAACAAACCAGTTATCGAACACTCATTGCGCGCATTCCGTTGAGATCTCAATTGGTGGGAGTTGAGCGATGTTTTTGCAAAAGGTAACCCTCAAACTATTTCCTCCGATGGATTAAGGCGTATACACGCTCTCACTTTTTTCTGCACTCCAATATGCCGACACCTCAGAACGTTGGTCAAAGGACTTCCACGCTCCTGGTGCTTATATCTTTCGGATTTCTGACGCCGTCTTTGTCAGAGGGTAAGTATTTTCCTGATCGACGTCAATGCTTTTCTTGTCGTTTGAAACGGCAGAGTTTTGGCTGGCATAAATTCAATAAAATTGCTCTGGGCGCCTGAACAAGGCAAAGACCTGGGGCAGATTAGTTTAAAAAGCGATATCTGTCCCTTTTCCTTAGAATGTTATTTCAATTTACAGTGGCCGGACCACCTCATGAAACGTAAATTGGAAGTCCAATATGCGATTTCAATTAGAAAGGACTGCTCAGGTGAAGTTGTAGCATCGATTATCGTGTAGCATACTTCCAAGTCACCCAGTCATGGCAGGATGCCGTCTTTCGAATGAGTTTTCGAACAGCTGACGCTATCCCCTGGCAGATATCTCTGTTATCCCTCAATCCTTGCCCGGTTGATCTACGTTTTCTGATTCTCCGCTCTTGGGTACAACTGTCAGTCATTAGTACTTAACTAGATCTCGCAAGTACATAAATCAGCACACTATCTACCGTCTACCGACAGTTAATCTGGTCCTTCATCCAACTGTCACCGAGTTTTTTTTCTGGCCGTCTGGCGGCTAGTTAAAAAATGACAACCTATGTGTTATGATTCTTTCTACTGACTTTAGGTGCCCTTACAGATTCAAATATGGAACGGTATATTAAAATATATTTTATCGAAAACAAACAAAAAAAGTCTTTATTACACGCCTTTTCTGGCAAATTACGTCGTCCTCGAATTTTAAAATTGAAAAAAAAAATTTTTTGTATCTTAAGAACGCTTTTTCAGTTCGCGGATAATTGCTAACCCGACATGTCGTTACACTCGCGCTTAGATTTCTACAACCCATGTTGTATTCATTACATTCAGGCAAGGTATATGTATCTTTCTCTAAGCTTCTGTCATAAAACTTTCTAACGGTTGTAGAATAGGGTCTGTACTTCAGAGACAGCATTAATAAACGGACAAATACGATGTGAATGAATGCACATTAAATGATTTTGAAAATGGAAATTTTTTAATATCCAAAAAATACCCATTTTATCAAACACTGACTTCTGCCAGTCACAACGATTTGATTAGAGGCAAGGCCAGTTTCGAAGGCTTTGAAACACCCTTTAACTCTTTTGGGTGAATCAAAGACTGCGAATGTAAAATTTAGAGACAGTCATAACGCGAATTACTTTCTTAACGAAGCACAGTGACAAGTTTTGTGTTGAAGTGCAACCCGAAAACTGTCATTCCGGGCTTCTGACGCAATAAGGGAGTTTCACGGCAGAGAGAGTTTAGGTTTTTTGTAATTGTTCGTACTCTAACAGTAACACTTCATGTGAAGGAGGGGTTCCATTAGAGTCGCAGGAATTCTACCGCCTAAAAAGTTACAACTTTTGATATTTGATGCTCTAGTGGATGCAATTAATCTGAGTGTCACAGGTTAGATTAACGAATTTAAAAGGAGAAAATACTATTCAATAGGCGTAGGGTGACATACGTGGTCGCAGTACCTCAGGGGTGGTTGGGGAGCACCTGCATAATTCGATCTCGTAACACTGGTCTTCTGGCCGAGAGAATTTTCGATGTCCAATAGTCAGTCTTTATATATATATATATCCCGTTCGTCATCCCCAAAATAATACGAAGAAGAGAAAGGGGTGATTGTATGGACCACACTGTATTGGTGCTGACGCTTCGCGCCAGCGGCTGCCAGCGGAGAGACCATATCCAGTGCCCAGCAAGAAGGCAGGTCAGAGTTCGTGCGTCAGGCATGCCTATCACCGTAACCTGATCGGCGAGCGTCCACTATCATAATTAATATTCCCGATCACAACCGACAGGACAACGGGCCCGTGGCTCAATGGTAGAGCGTTCAACTCCATGACCAAAGATTCCGGGTTCGAATCTCAAGTGATCCACACTTGGGGTTGGGTATGAATGGCTGATGACGGCTAATAAGCCAGAAATGGCCATTCCGGTCTCCCTTGTCTATGTCGGTATCACCTTCTCAACATATATCACTAGTCGCTGTGCGACTGCCTGCGAGGGTTTAAGTATGAGCCCCAAGGCACAACGGAAGGAGCATGTTCCGTAACCTGATCGGTGAGCGCCCACTATCATATATATATATGAAAGAAGAAAGTCCGTCGGACCCACAAAACCTATCCTCACCTCCCGCACCTATCACAACACAATGCACACCTCCCTCTCTCAAGGTCGTCTGCTTACCTCTCTGTCTGCGTCCTCAACCAGCAGTGTGACAATGCCACCTCCCACTTTTCACTTTGTCTGACGACGGGTTGGTGCAACCAGCTCGAAAATTTACGAGTAAAACTCTATTTCCGACGGACTTTCTTCTTTCATCATATCACCTCGGAATGCATACCACTTCAGTTATTCAAATATATATATATATATATATATATATATATATATTGTAATGGTAGTATACCGTACTCCCGACCTAGATACTTGCTAAAAGCCCAGATACGTGTTTCGCCGATATTCTGCCGCTGCGTGACAC
>CACRXP010000025.1:50691-61489 GCA_902702965.1 Spirometra erinaceieuropaei
ACGACTATCGATTTTTTTGCGTGTACTGCCAGATGTTAACTGTTGCCGGCACATTTACTCTCAGTCTGCGTCTGACGACGACCTGGGGAACCAGCGTCGAAAATTCACGCAATAAAATGCCTTTTCCCAAAGAACGCCTCTGCCTTCAACATATATATATATACCGTTAGATCGTGACATCCTGCTCAAGCTCCTAAAAAGCAACCTACAGATCTTTGCCCGTTGGTGCCGTACATATCGCCTTATTCGTTCTTTGAATAAATGCTCATTTATGGTGGTTGGTGATGGCCAAAACCCCAACTAAGTATTGACGATCACGATATAAATGTGTCTGAATTTATTAAGGATCTGGGTGTATCATACTCCAACTGTCTTAATCTTTCGGAGCACTGCAACCTGATGGTCACCGAAACACGCAAAACGACCGAGATTATCCTCGTAAACTTTAGAACTAGGGATAGCTTAAAGCGCTCCTATAACATTCATGCCAGACCTGGCCTGGAATACTATTCATTTTTATTTATCCTCATACATGCTGCTGAGCGGAAGCAAATAAAATCCGCCCAAACCTTTTTTACTAAGAGAGTTTTAAATATGCACCGCCAATACTTGATCTGCCAGGACGCTGCGAGCTTACAGGCCTTGACCCCTTCTGGTTTCGTCATTCTCAACTGTTTAAGCATTTAAACAATCGTACTTTTAACCGGCTTAATATTTCACAACATCTTGGCCACCCTCCTTGTGACTGTGATCTCAGTCTTGTTATTTCTTCCCCTGACCTGAACCGTTAAATATCGTCGGTTCTTTTCTGTTATCACAATTTCTTTTTGGAGTAAACTACCTAAGAACGTAAAAATTTTGAAAAATTACTCTTTGTTTAAGAGATTCATTACCCGATTTTGTATTTAGAAAAACTCCCACACATTTTGGTGCTGAATCCATCGGTGTAATCAACCGTAGAGATGGAGTTCGCTGTCCCTGATCCTCCTGGAACGATCTCATCGGGGACAATTTTTTCGGCCGCTAACGAGCAACGATTCTTCATTGCTTCAGTTTGGTCCAGTACCAATTTCATGAGAAGGAATTGAGACTGAATGTACCCGAATCTTCGTTCTGAATTTTTTTACGCAGAGGGTAGTGGAGAAATGGAACGATCTCCCTCAGTCAGTCGTGGAGGCTACGTCTCTGCAACTCTTCAAGAAACGCGTGGATGATTATTTGTTTCCCCTGTTTTCCCTCGACAGTCTGAATCTGAACTAAGACCCCGGGTCCCCACAAGTCTTTTCTCTGAGACAATGCTACTTAAATGAATCAAGTACTGTTTTAATAGCGAATATTTTTTGTTCGTGTACAGTTATTTCTTACGAGCTGACATGTAATCAATAGGGTTTTCAAAGGCTTTGCCTATTATCCTTACCAAATAAACTGAATAAACTGATGCAGTGTTGCACATCCTTTTTGGACTATCGTCAGTTCACAGACAGCAGTTGTTTTCTCCTGAACCATCGAAGCTACAAAAAATATAATCTGTATTATTCACAAGGCGTTTTTTAATGTAAACCCGACCTGTAATTTTTTTTTTTTTGACAATGCCTGTAAACTGGCATCAACTTCAATTATTATTATCATTATTAATATTATTAAAAGACCATGATTTTGATAAAGAGGAGCACTATTTGAGGAAGGATATAACGGGCAAGAAAACTGACTACGATCGTTAACGCGCTGATTTTCTACTGGTAAACCACAGGCAGGTTACTGTGACGTAGTCCCGCCGAAATGAAACAGAGGATCGGGTGAGTTAGCGTACTCCGTATGGACATTTGCTTGAGAATTCCATTAATAAAACGACCTTGAGTGGAACTTGCTTGGAAGGTGGGGGACGCACTGCTTCGACTACCTCTTTAAGACATCATATCCACCCACGACGTAACAGTCACCGTGAGGTCTTCTTCTTTCTGCCTCTGGCACGTACTGTTATATATCGTTGGTTCTCTTCTGTAAATGCAATTGCTATTTGGAATAAACTACCCATGAGTGTGAAAACTCTGCAAAATTATCCTTTATTCAAGAGAACTATTACACTATTTTTGCATTCAGAAAAGCTCCCGCACATTTTGGGTGCTGAATCCACTGATCGACTCTACCGTAGCGATGGCGTTTGTGGTCTCTGAACACTATGGCCGGTCTCACCAGCTGTTCCTCAACGCCTCTACTTTGACTATCCCCAGCTTCATGAAAGGAATTGACGTCCGATAATCTCCGATACCGTGCAACCCCTCCCGCCCCTTCTTGACGGTTGAAAGTATACCACCAGCAGTTTTTTTCTCCTGAACCCTCCAAATCCTGAAAACCACCGTCAACTATATTTCAATTCCCTTACCTCAGGAGTTTTTTTCACTGCTGGTCGGATATGTGTTTAATCGCTTCCCTTGAAAATGCCTGTAAACTGACATTAAACTATTATTATTATTATTATTATTATTATTATTATTATTATTATTACGGATGGAATTCTATTCCAAGACGTCACTGTCGGCACTTTTGGTCTAACCGTTTCAATTCGAGGTCTGGGGGTGGTTGGAAACACTCCGTACTTGCAGCCGTGGAGTTTCGGGGAGTGGCAGGCGACTGCGGAGGGAAAGAATTCTTAGATGAACTGGATTACCCCAGTGTACAAGTTGCTGGAATTGCACTCAGTTTATTCAGTTTATTTGGTAAGGATAATAGGCAAAGCCTTTGAAAACCCTATTGATTACATGTCAGCTCGTTAGAATAACTGTACACGAACAAAAAATGTGCACTATTAAAACAATACTTGGTTCATTTGAGTAGCATTGTCTCAGAGAAAATATTTGTCTGAACCAGGGGTATTAATTCAGATTCAGACTGTCGAGGGAAAACAGGGGACACAAATAATCATCCAAGCGTTTCTTGAAGAGTTGCAGGGATGTAGCCTCCACGACTGACTGAGGGAGATCGTTCCATTTCTCCACTACCCTCTGCGTGAAAAATTCAGAACGGAGATTCAGCCTGGACATTGTTGTCCGTAACTTCATCGAGTGACCACGAAGATTGGGTGAAAGGTGCCACTGAAACATGTCCTCAAATTTAAGTCCATACTCAAGGCCATGTATTATCTTGTAGACGAGGATAAGATCACCTCTTTGCTGCCTGTAACACAGAGGGAATAAATTAGGGCAATTCAGTCTTTCTCTGTAGGATTAACATTTAGACTGGCTACCAGCTTTGTTGCACGCCATTGTACCCGTTCGAGGCATTCTTGGTCCTTTACCAGCCATGGCCGCCATGCTTGTATGCCATATTCTAAGTGGGGCCGAACAAATGTGCCGTAAACTCTCCCAAAAAGGTCTTGGTCAAAATTTACGAAAGCCCTTTTTATTGCATGCAGCACTCCCATGGCGTTTTTTGCAGCCTTGTGGCACTGCAGTGTTGGTTTCAGATTGTTCTGTATCCAAACCCCAAGATCCTTCTGTGAAGATTCTGCGGGGAGCCTTATATTTTTCAGGTGATAAGTCCTCAGACTCTCATTTGAATGAGAGTTGGTTGGACGCAGATGAAGGACGGCACACTTCTCCACATTGAAATCTAGAAGCCATTTCTTCGACCACGCTTGCAGTCGGTGCAGATTATCTTGAAGGGATCTCTGATCATTCGGACCCTTAATGACTTGCCAGAGCTTAAAATCGTCTGCAAACATTATTTTGTCGCAGTCGAGTTCCTGAAGGCTGTCGTTAAAGTAAAGGATGAAGAGCAATGGTCCCAGAACTGAGCCTTGCGGCTTACCACTGGTCACATTCACCCATTCTGACATATCATCCCCGATGCAGACAGGTTGTTTCCGACCAACCAGAAACGCCTTAATCCAGTTCAGAAGATCTCCCCGGATGCCGATGTCGCTCAATTTGTGAAGAAGACGTTGGTGTGGGACAGTGTCAAAAGCTTTGCGGAAATCGATGTACACGACATCGACCTCAAAACCCTCTTCTACAGCCCTGGTCCAGATTTCCAGATCAGCTAGCAGATTTGAGAGGCAGGAACGTTCTCTCCTGAAGCCATGTTGAAAATCCTGCAAGATGTTATTTTCTTCACAAAATTGCTGTATAGCGTTCTTTACTATAGCTTCCATCGTTTTGCAAGGGAGGCAAGTTAAGCTAATAGGTCTAAAGCTGCTTGCTGTCATCTTGCTACCTCCCTTATGCAATGGAACGAGGTTAGCTGTCTTCCACTGTGAGGGCAGCCTTCCTGTTCTCATTGAGAGCTCAAAGAGAGTCGAAAGAGGCTTTGACAGCTCCGTTGATAGCTCTTTAAGTATCAGCCCGGGAATTCCGTCGGGTCCAGGAGACTTATCAGGTTTTATTTGACTGAGGACTCGTCTACTCTCGGACTACTCTTTTAGTTAGGCGCTTCACTTAGTTTACTAGAGGTTGCCCGTGAAGGCGAAAGGAGTGTTTGTATATGTGGCGTGTTGCTGCCTCTAGAGGTCTCAACATCAAGAAAAGTCGAGTCCCCTACGGAATTCAAAGTCTCATGAAGTTGTGAGGCCGTAGATGATGTCGAAGAAGAATTATTCGACACGAAAACAGGGGCCATTATATCGGTGTTGATTTTCAGCATTTTAAAATTGTTCAGTCCTCTCTTCATAGGTCTGAGATTGGGGGAAACTAAGCAATGCCGTTGGCGGCAGAATTCTTTAGTTATCTCCTTTCTCGACAAGATGAAGTCAACTTCTATCGGGGAGAAAAGAGTAATTAGTATCAGTGCTTTACAGCTGAGTGAACGCGATCGTTTAGCTTGCGCGACACGGAAACCCAAGCTACATCTTTGCAGAAACAGCTGCGCACCCTATATAGCAAACATTTGATTCGCAGTTTTACGCATTCTAAAAGTATGCTTACGCTTTATCCTCTCCTGAATGTCGGGTATTATTACTCAAATAATTTTAAACGCTTGTTCAATAACTTTGTCGGGTGCACTGTTTATGCCGCCTTATATCAACTAATCTAGTATTTCGTCGGAGGATGTTCTTTTAAGACTAGCAGAGGCGTAGTTTAGAGCGATTAAAGGGTCAAGAGGTTTTACATGAATTAATGGGATTTTTGATTTAATCATATTCATCGACGGCTGCGAACACACGTTGGTACCTTTTCTGACTCCGGCAACGATTCTAGCATTCAGAGATGGCGAGGAGGCCGCGAGCTTTCGTCTTTTAGCAAGTCCTCTTTGGGGCATTACAAGGTATTAAGTACACCAAAATAAACGTAACGTCCTGAATATGCAGACCAAAAAATGAGCTTTCAAACCCCTACAAGAAACGAATAATCTTCATTAATTACACCTCGACTCCCCAAAATCCGCCTGGGTGGCATGGGAATAAGAGATTCACGCTGGCATTCCATACATCTTAGCACCTACTGGTAACACAACTACTTAAACTTACAAACGTTCCTGGTTGAAACCAAATCTAGGTACATTTTCCACCTCTGCGGAAGAGCTTGCGACGTGAACGTCGTCGGTGTAGACAAGCGTGAAGGAGATACCCCGCAAGACTTCTTCAATAAAAACGCTGGAAGACTGGGCCGAGTTGCGCAAACCGAAAGTCATCCACAGAAATTCAAACAGGCCGAAATGTGTTGTGATGGCGGTTTTAGGGGTGTCTTCTTCCGCAACCGGTATCTGGTGATGGGCTAATATGATGTCCATTTTGAGTAAAATGGTTTTTGTGTCAACAAGTGAGAGAAATCGGTGATGTGGGGAATAGAACAAAAAATGAGTTTCAAACCCCTACAAGAAACGAATAATCCGATCGAGAAGGGTGTTTCTGTTGAGAGCGCGATAGTCGCCGTATGGTCTTTAAACACAGCCGATTTCTTAGGGACCATATAGAATGGAGAGGCCAATGGACTGGGAGAAGACAGACCATAGTCTCAATATAGTTCCAAAACAGTAGTTCCAATATGTAGGGCTTTATCGAAAGATATGCTAATATTAGTTGCTTAAGGTTTGACTGGTGTCTGGTAAGTTAGATTATAGAAACGAGAAGGGGACCAACATATGGATATTCCGTTTAGTGTCATGCTTATTAATTATGCTGTCCATCTTAAATTTAATTGTTTCTAGGATTGCGCTCCGGTGTTATTAAAGTGACTGGCATCATCACAGCCCTTTTGAACTAAACTTCAAAAATGTCCTTTCTTACTTTAAAATGTTTGTGTATTGCAATTTAAGAGGAATCTCTTACCTTTTATTTGAAATTCGATTAGATTTCGACTTTTTTGAATTGAACGTGCCTTGCTCATTATAGCAGTGGCCCCGTTAGTCAAATAGAATCGAATAGAATAGATTTATATTATCACCTCTTGGGACCTGCCAGCCTCCTATGAACACAGGAAAAAAACCTAAACCAAACACGTTTATTTCGAATACACTTTGAATCATTTGTTTTATGTGTCTGCTTAATCATTAGAGCACAGACTGTCAGTCCATGTCGTTTGCACCGACTTGAAGGAAACCCTTGATACTGTCTCACACCGCCAGATTTTCCAGTGTCAGAGAATCTGGAATAAGAAGGAACCTACCACACTGGATACGAAGATTTCTTGATCGGCCGATCGCACCCTGCGTGCACTGGCAAAGCGAAATCAGTGCCAGTGTCCGTTGTGAGTGAAGTACCTCAGGGCTCTGAGCTGGAGCTACTACCCCAAGTAATTTATGTCAGCGCCTGCATGAATAGGATTGACCGCTTGACGTTTGCTGACACCATAAAAGTGTGGCGAACTATCAAATGAGAAACTTATGAACGGACTCTGCGAAGATGACTTGACCGCCTGTGCAAATGGTCAAATAAATGGCTGTTGATGTTTGACCTTGAGAAATGTGTCGTGCTGAGGTCGCCAAAGGAAGAAGTAGAGGGGGAATGTAGAATTCCATCAATATCTCCCAAACGGAAGGTGCCTGTCCAGTGTAATCGAATGGAAAGACTGCGGAATCACCCCTTTGTCCCCCTGTATGCCCCTTTCTCGACGCAGCAGTTCGGTCAAAAGGGCAACCGGTGCTCCTTTCGCTATTAAGCCTTTCTTGGGCATAAATGAGGAACAGTCCCGAAAGTTAGTCGGAGTCTGTATTTGTTCGCAAGTGGAATGCGGATTTCAAGCGCGGCGCCCCTGACCGATAAAGCATTATAAGTTGCAGGCGACGGTCCGAACGAAAGCGGTCAAAGATGTGAAGATTTAGAGTTTTTGTCGTACGAATACAGGCCTGATGAAATTGATCTATTTCCTCTCAAAGCAAGTATACTCGTCGGGGCCTCATACATACCTATTAAAGTATGAGGAACCAGTACCATGCGTTACAGTTTGACAATTTCTTCGTGTTGGCCACAAACATAGCCTGCGTGGGAACTCTCCTAAAATTCGAAGAAGCTTAACACATCTAGGTGGTCATAGGTATACGTTTTCGCTGCAAGTTATCGGCTCCTAGAAAGGATTGCGTGAGAAAGTAATTACTGGCAGACATAACAGACACACTTAAACCCTTAATGGGTGTATATTTGGTTAGAAAATATCGTTATACTGAGCGAATAAGCTCAGTTACATGAAACCAACGCTTTGTGTGTGCCCACCGTAAACATGGATGAAGATTATTTCAACTTAAACATTATTTGCGGTCGGGATTCAAACTCACACTACTTCATTAACTTTCAATAGAATACAAACATCATCAATGACATTATGGTAGCATATTTATTTCCGTTGTAGAATTTTACGGACAATTTTTACTTGGTCCCTGAAGGCGTTGCCTGCTACCCTTACATATGCCGATATGTGGGCTTGTAAAGCCTCCTAGAATTTGGTGCGGCAAAAAATTCCTAGACGAACATTTGAGGCTCTTACTCAGGCATTACCTGTCCGGCAGGAAACTGAGGATCGAAAATGAACAAGACGGAATCGGATGGCAGATAAGAGTCCCAGTTATCATTAGGACTAGTACCCGGTAATATTTGTAGTCTCGAAAATTCGAAAGATCTGAGCCTAGTGGTATAAGTGATTGGAGTAGTTTTGAGAAAAAAATGGAAAAATGTTATGTATACGTATTCCTATTGGCAGGCGTATACAGTGCTTCCTCCCGCTTAGTATTCACACAAGAACGTACTAGTGCACGCAATCGGCTGTTTTAACATGCTAGCCATTTAAATTCCATTGGCCAATATCCGGAGCGGGTTTCTAATAAGTTTAATGCAGATGCGGTTTATTTACAATGTCCGATTGCAAGAGACTCGGTAGGGGTCGGAGACCTGTCGGCGACCAAGGACACTTTCCTTCCTTTACAATCTAAGGACTATTTTAAGGTTCGGAAGTTAAATCACCGAACATTCTTCGTATTCAGTCTCAATCGCATCAAAACCGGGAATTACGTGCAAATAGTTTAGACAGCTGCAGGTTTTCAATGAGAAAGCCTAAAGCAATAAAGTATATATATATATATATATATATATATATATGTATGTTTGTAGACGGCAGTAGAATAATTAACAAGTTAATCCTGGTTGTCTAACAAAAAGGGGACGTCAATGGGAGGAGTGCGTGCATGTATAACATATCTGATATCTGTCCGATAGAAGGCAGAGTGACGTCATTAGAAAGGATAGAATTTCATCAAAGTTGCACGGGGCCCAGCTCCATCTAGCCCCGGATTGCCGCAAGGGCCACGTGTTGGCAGGGATTGCAGAGTTAACCAAGAAAGCACGGAAGGTGGAGAACAAAGGTAACAAAAATAGACGAGGGGACTAACGTAGAACAAAGCGTAAATAGAACTTGTCGGATGCACAGGTCAGAGATTTTGGACAGGTCCGCGAGTCATGCATAGTCCAGAATTCCCTACAATATGTGTCGCTACTTGTGGATTAAAACAAGGTGGAGACCCTATGCTCTGTTTGACTGTTAGAAAGCTTAACGAGCTGGACTGAATTGTTTGGATTTAGTGATACTTTTGGAGCGGACGCAGGATGAAGACGTGGAACTAAAATGTTTGCTAGACAATCGGCCGTGGATGCAGCGCTGTGGGCGACTGCATGGCAGTGCCGCAGAAAGCACCGACGTAGAGTGAGTGGGACGAGCTTTACAACGAAAGTCGCGGGAGGAGAGTCGGGAGTTAACCGGGGGAGAAAAAGCGGCTATTTTCGCTGACACGCGGTCACCATCTCCATTCTGGGTTCGCGCCGAATGTCTTTACACCCAAACAATCCAGTCCAGTTCGTTTGGTGTTGCAACTGAACGCCAGGGTACTGCAAAGTTTTTGCGGGCCTGTAACACACTATGAAACTTAGTTGGTTGAGTGGAGTGAGAGGCATCACTTAAGCGTCCCGCCTCAGCAGTTCCCCCTACATTGGCTCTTCACCGGTGATCAAACAGACGCCAGACCGCCCCCCACTCCACATAGGACAATTGTACATGTAACCCACCTTGATTTATACTGTACCTTTATTACGCGAACGCGGTTATCGCCATTAGAAATTTTTGTTCGTTTCTACCACTTTTTTTACAACCTCTACATATGTGTGTTCAGCGTGGCGCTTAACAACTCTGTTCAGTATTCCCGCGGATTGGAAACGACCGCAGATGCTTACTTGTTCGTGTGCGTGCCAACCTCAACGTCGTCGGTCGCTTCAGGCTGTAACCGCCGAATAGGGTAATGCCGGTTGACGCCTACGTACTCTAGGTGTGCAAGTGATAGGTTTAATTCCGTTATGAGATGTTCCCTTTGCAATTTCCCCAAAACTTGGTTATTTGATCATGTAGAGACAGGTGATTTTCAAGTGTAGGATACTATGAAGGGTAGGCGATTCTTACAATATTATGGCTTATTGTGTAGTACAGGGAGTTCAAACGACAGAAAAACGGTAACAAACGAACGTCAACAAGGAGGGGATTTACCGTGGCCGTCGGTACGGCAACGCCTGGTCGAGGTCTCTGGGAGATAATTTTTAGAACGTAGTACCAAAAAAGCCTCGTCTCAAACAACGGTTTGCTAAGGGGCAGATATGACGGGAGACCAAGATTTTGTTTAGATGGTTGAAGGCGAGGATTTTGGCGTGACCGTCTTTTTTACTACAAGTATTTGAAGACCCAGTCTCCCTTCTCCTTGTGCCTGCCCCCAGCTCCACCATTCCCAAACAATCATGAAATGTGTGTGACCTCCGGCAGACTGACTCCACGAGCAGTCATGTGAAAGTCTTCGGTGTTATACATAATAAACTGTTTATTGTTCTGACAACTCTCCTCGTCTCATGCCTGGATTATTGGTGATTATAAATGCCGGCGAAGTAGATGTGCATGCTTCCAGCAAGAAGGGAGACGAATCCGGATGCAGTACACTGCACCAGAACCCTAACGGCGACCAGACAGAATAGCACCATCTAGGTCCCTGAGAATTCCTGTGTTAGAATGTAGTGTTATAACGCCTATTTGTTAAAGACGGATGGTTGATTTAATTACTTCTGTTTTCGATTTCCGCCTAGTACCCGAACTCTTTGGAAGTTCGGATGGTGTCACTCCGTCTGTACTGTCGTTGGTGTCCCGGTTCACCTTATCGTCTTCCGGCTCACGTTGTTGCTGGATGCATCCAAATCAGCCATATCAGCGCTTATAATCACATTCGGTAGTCCAGTTATATGATAACGAGATTTGTCAGAACGATAAACAACTTGTTATGGTAAACACAGGAGACCATTCTTCACGCACACGCTTGTGAAATTGACCTGTCGGAGTTGACACAATCT
>CACRXP010000025.1:62355-83474 GCA_902702965.1 Spirometra erinaceieuropaei
AAGAGACGGTACTCACGCCACAATCGAAAAGTCCGCTTAGTCTTTTATTGTGTCTGCTCGCCACATCCTATCTACGGTGACGGTATTCAACGCCCGGATGGCTGACAATCCAGTTCAATCCGTCCAAAAGTCCGGAAATACGATAAGGGGAATTGTTAGAGCATTGAACAGTTTAGTGCGATATTCACAAACATATTCCCATCTCTCACACACTAGTATGCCCGATCTGTTGGAGGTCACGCAGTATTCCCTGATGGTTTCCAGAGTTGGTGGGACTGGGGAAAGCCCACAGGGGGATAGTAGGCCAATCTTTCGCACACTTGAAAGAACTTTGTCAGTTGTGTGTACCCTATAAAGGTGCTTTCCCAGCACGTCCAGTTCACAAAGGTCGACACGTCCGCTTTTATTCTGCTTCTCACGTACGTCTTTATGTATGACTTCACCAAAGCAGTCAACAACACCCTTTGTGACCTCTACTTGTGTGTCATATAGGCCCTGCGCCGTTTTTCCTTGAAATTTAAGCATGCCGCTTAATATGTGCGCTTTGTGTGGTTGTCAGCACCGTGACCACTGAGGCAGTGGGAAAGTTGCGTTTTAAACCCACGTCTTGCAACTCCACGTTTATTTATGCAATATCTAGTGCTATACTAATGAGTTGACTAATTGGATTTCTGGGAAGCCTCGGGGGCGAATTCACAGACATGGATCGCTCCTTCACTCTCGGAGATCCAAACGCACATGCAGTTGTTTGTGGTCTTTCATTAGCCAAAGCAACTTGCCCGCGACTTTTTCCGCCCGCCATACGCAGCCCATCTATTCCTTGCAGTCGCCGACAGCGGACTTGACTAAGCACCACTTCGTAAGAGGTTTAGCTGCGGCAAGTCTACTTCATCCCTGCAAGTTTGTCCGACTTTCGACCTTCAAAACACAATTGGCCGTTCATATGGGTATTAATTGGCAGCAAATTCTCGCGTGCATAATCTACTGCCTAGTCGGCTGTCCAGAAAAGAGAGTCCCCGACACAAGTACAGTTTCCAGTAGCCAGGGTACACCTCATACAGACCGCTACAATAATAACCATGGAAACCGCTCCTCCCCCGGCGTACCTTGACAATACGACCCCAACCGAATTCCACGCAATCAGCCTGAACATTATTTCACGTCATCGTTATACTCCGAAGCGTCACTGAGAAAGAAATCACAACAGCCTACTGGAGCCCAGTGACTGATCATTCGCTCCATTCTTTGTACTGACATTTTTTCTTCGTATGCATGATAAGGACTGTGGTCGCATGACTAAAGCCCTGGTCGATACTTCCTCTGGAGTGTCCTTAGTCAGTAATCTGACTTACCTCGCCAATAGACTACGTAGCCTACGCACAAATGGTTCGTTTCCGTGTCTTAGTGGACGGCTATCAACTGCCTGTCGGTACGCATCAACTGCTTGCCACATTTCAGACTACGACAAAGCAATATGTCTTCCTCATTACACCTATCTTAACCCGAGATGCGCTGTGAGGACTCGATTTTCTTCAGTAGGCTGGGGTTTCTTTTTCAGCTGCAAATATGGCTCTCCGGTGTATGAATATTACAGGATAGCCGGTCTAGGCTCACTGTGGGCACTTGTCTTGTGGTTAGTGTGTGGCTAAGGAGACGTCGGGGGATGGGTTACCCGTTAACCCAGCTACTGGCTGCCTAGCACGTCAACAGATAGCAGAACTGCCTTCAGCGAAAGTTGTCTGCGAAACAAGCGAGACCTCGGGTCCGGGGAATAAACAGTCGCGAACCAGCAGTGGCAGGGGTACCGGGGTGTGGAGGGCTGAGGTCTGGACTCCCGTCTTCATCAGTACAACTTGGGCGTCTGCTGCCTGTCCGAAGTCTGAATCACCAACTCGGGCTCTCGGGAAATAAAGATCGTGGGGGTCAGCTCCCGGTTACCCTATACCGCAGAGACCCCCGTGACTCTTCTAGTAAATACAGTTTGACGATTGCCCCCGCGCCACCTGCATGGGAGCCAGTTAGTGACCAGCCAACCTACGTACTACTGAAGCGTCATCTTACGAACATTTCTATCATCTTCATATACGCACCAGCATCAGCTGCCGACCAGCGCAATAATGAAACCTTCCACACAGCTGCAAAGGTTTGTTGGACGGCACCTTCGGTATGATTTGCTGATTGTTGCTGGGGACTGGAATGGCCGGGCTGGATCCAGCGACTCTCGAGTCACCGTATTAGCCACCCTGGGCTTGGCTGTCGATGCTACAGTGGTGAGAGGATGCTGAGTGAAGTTAACCTTCGAGTACTCCTTCGAGTGAAGTTAACCGACTTCGTCTCAAATGAGACAGTCCGCGCTCGCTGCGACAACATCGCAAGGATAACTCAGGCCATCCAAGAAAGACGACTGAGGTGGTTCGGGTATGTTTTTCGTCGTCCACCTCAGGAGCTCAGTGTTACTGCCCTCGATCCGACACCGTTACCCCATTGGAGGCGTCGAGGAGGGGGTCAACTCGAAACCTGGCTCAACACAGTTCGTCAAGACATAAAGGTGGTTCTTGGACCTTCAGTATTCGGTCTCCGTCGTTGGCGAAGGGAATGGGTTGAGCTGTCCAGATCTGCCGCCGCGGATCGTCACGCGTGGTACAGTTCGGGACATCATCGACGCCCGCTAGATCAGGCATGATCGCAGCCGTATCAAGTACAAGAGAGAATGCTGAACTTTGTTGCAGCGCTTATTCCTCCAGCCTTTGCAGTTTTGTGTAACTCCCTCTGTCGAGGAGGAATCTCCGATGCAATAAGGAAGCCGCACAACAGAAAGACATCCGGAGAGGATGGTATTGCCCACAAGTCATATGTCCCCACTGACGCCTTGGCTCCGTAAGTTGACTAGGCAAACATGATAACTACGGCTGGGACATCTTTGTGTCAGTCTCCAAGAAGAGGGATAAGAAAAAGTGTGAGAACTACCACGGCATAGCTCTCACTGGTGTTGCTGCAAGGGTTTTTATTGTCATCATTCGCAAGTAATTTCAGAGTGTGTCTGACTCGAGGACGAGACTCATCCAAGCGGGGTTTCGAGGTGAACTTGGGTGCACCAACCAAATGTCCACACTACTGCGTATTCTCCAATTCCACCATAGCTACCAGACATCGGCGATTGCATGCTTTTTTTATTTCAATTCAGCTTTGGGTTCCGTCCATGAGTTCCTCTGGCGGATAACGGAACTAGACGGTATATCCGCAGGACATGTAGTCATGGTCAGTGCCTACTACCACTTTGCCATTATCCGAGTTCTGGTTCACAGCAATCTCTGTCAACCGTCCGATATTCGAGCGGGTGTTCGAAACATTTGTGTCCTGCCGGTCATTCTGTCCCATTACGTCATTGACTGGATTCTCAAAAGGGTTCTACACGTTTTGGCAGTGTTGAATTTGCACTTTAGCGCCGGCTAACTACGCTGACGATATCGCCATGCTGGCCTCAAACTTTGGCGACAAATAGTCTGTAGTGTCGTGGGCGAATGAAGTTGCGAAATTGGTCAGGCCGGCGTGCTTCCCTGCCGCATATTTGACCAGAAGACACCATCTGGCATTAATGACTATCTACTTTAAAAAGTCGGTAGTTTCCAATACTCCGGGGAAGGTTGCTGCCGAATGGACAGAGTAAGGAAGACATCGTATCCCGAATCAATGCTGTTCGCAGGGTTTTCACGATCCTTAGTGTCTATGGACTCGACGCAGCATATTAACTGCAATAAAGATCCGCATGTACCCGGGCATCCGTCCGGTCAGTCCTACATGGTTGTGAATGCTAGGGCGTGCTCGTGAAGGATAAGGTGTTTGATCGTCGCTGCCTGAAAACCAGCTTTCTTGTGAAGTACACCGACTCCGTCTCAAATGAGACAGTCCGCACTCGCTGGGACAATATTGCGAGGATATCTCAGGCCATCCAAGGAAGACGACTTGGGTTGTCTGGGCACTTTCTTCGCCGTCCATCTCATGAGTTCAGTACTGTTGGCCTCGATCCGACGCCGTTGCTCACCCGCCGCCTCGAAAGCGTCAGCTCAAAATCTGGCCTGACACAGTTGGCCGTGACTTGAAAGTTGTTTCTGGACTTAACGTATTTGATTTCCGTCGCTGGATGGTAGGATGAGTTTGGCTCTCCAGATCCAGTGCCGCAAATCGTCACGCGTCAATAGGTACGATGCGTGACATCATCGAGGCTGACCAGATCAGGTATGATCACAGTTGTACTAGGTGGGGGACGGTTTTACTAGTTGTAGGCGAACCGGTTTGTATGTGGATTGTCCCAGGATCGCCGGAACCTGTTTTAGTCGATCCTATAAACCCTAGTTGTCTGAGGTCTATGCCTGTGTTGACCAGACCAGTATGAACTGTCTACCTGCCAATACCGGTCTGCCCAGTCAGCTGTGTCCTGAAGGTGGCCAGACGGGTATATCAACGAGGCATAGAATATATCTGCCGCAGTTACATATTTTGTAAAATGATGCTTGACCACGGTTACTTTATCAATGATTGTAAGGGAGGAGGACTGCGTGTGCAAGACAGAGACGCTCGTCAGTCAATTGTTTTGGCGCTCCTGTGGGATGATACCGCCTTTCTACCAGGCAGTCAATAGCTGCATCGAGTGAGAGGGATGATGGGAGTCTTTATAACCGTCCACAAAAACCCTCGGGTAGTCTATAAGTTGACAAACCGGCATTGGGCGCTTCATCTAATTATGGCGGTACACACATCGAACCCACTGTTATCCGGTTACTTAGGATAATTTGTGAGCCCTTTTCCTCCAAATGTTCAGCCACGGGCTGGTCATGGAGATTTTCCGAGGAAACGTCAGCATTTCGATTTTGGCTGTCGAAAGTCGCATATGTGGAGCGAGCGCGTATACTCCTAGAATGCCTGACGCCACAACAACAAGACGAAGCACTCAATGACGGCTTATCTGCATATCTTTAGAAATACCCTGCAAGCCTTTATAGCCGAGACAGTGCGAGGAGTCCACGAGAAGCCTCTATGGATATCTGTTGCAAGGACAGCGAGATGACTTCCATTTTGGCTGCGCTGGACCGTTTAGTCATTATAAGTGTCTGTTTCTGACACCTGGTTATCAACACTTTCTCAGTAGCTCACTGTATCAAGGACCTTGCCAAAATCACGGAAAACAGCCTAGACATCTATGACACTGCCAAATAACTTGTTCTAAATTCACACTGTAGTTAGGAGCCTTGGGAGGTGTGATCTGCCTTTGAGGGTAATGTGGCGAGTATTGATTGCGAGGTCATTTTGGCCAACAAATGCTTACAAACAGTCACGATAGATTTCTTTGGTTCTTTCACATGGAGCCCTTGAAATTGTAACGGGTAGTACCAATAATAATTTAGTCAACCCCTGAGCCCACGGCCTCACTGACCAGTGCGACCCATGGTTCCTACGATTTTTGACCAGACCCTCGGCGATTACCGGTCTGTTAATGTTCCACTCCCTAAAACCGGAAAACATTAGGACCCAGGACCCTCTGCATGTCGGGCTTAACGACATCTGTCCGCTTTTTTAATCTGTCACCACTTTGGTGAATCTAGTTCAGATAAGGATCAAGAGAGCTGACGTCACTTGAGGTCGGTGCAGTGCTTGACCACTGTCTGAGACAGCAATTTATCCCCGTGCCACCCCCATAGTTTGCACACAAGCACTTGCCGCATGCTAATTCTGGTTTGAGAGTGGCAAGGGCCGTCGACAGTCAGGATGAAGCCTTATCTAGACTTCCTTTGAGTAAACTGCATAGTGGGGAACAATAACTGTTAGAAATAGGGAACCTTGCATTCGGGCTTTTATTTGAGCTAGGGCTGAGTAGGCCTCATCTCTAACTGTCTCATGGACAGGATAGCGTCTTTGTATCAAACCATCAGAGCTAGGCACGTAACCGTCTCCCCTTCAGCGCATACGTCAGACGGTGGCCTGGAAGGTTGCCAACTGACGGGCTAACCCGGTCCCTCTCAGGGTCAGACCGATGCGAGATCTCAGTCGCCCTTGCGATAGCCCGGAGACTACCTAGTGCGTGTGGCACGCGTAGATGGGATGTCTAGGTTTCTTGGTCATTGTTCTCGGTCCCACCTGCGGTCCTCCCGACTTCTCCTTGACACCGAGTTTGGTTGGGTGGAGGAGGAAGAGGAGAGTGTGCGATAGATTCCGCGCAAGTCGCCGTCTCTGCGCCCGCCTTGTTGTGAGAAACACGGTGGACATCGTCGGTAACGACGGTCGAACTGTCGTATGAACCTGGTAGCGCCTTCGTCTCAAGCCATCTCAGCTAGGCACGTAATTGTCTCTCCCTCGGTGTCCGTTCAGACGCATTTGAGACGATTGTAAGAAACTATCTTCTTAACGGCTTCGACCCCGTGATGTCCGAGTTTGAAGAACAACCACCAGGATCTGTGGATCCTTTGGACTTTAAATAAGCTTACATTGCGGAATTGTACACGTCGAGGACAGGGCTCTGAACTGATGTAGCCGTTGTTTATGTTGTCGTCTGGAGGCACTGCCACATCGACTTTGTGTAGAACTGTATAGCGTTATCCGGAGGCTTCGTCGGCGTCTACCCGATGTCCGGTGTCCCAGGTTATCTAGAATAGGGTCTGGCCACTTCTTGCTATTGACTTTTACAGGCGCACTTATGAGAATTTGCAAAAGACATCTTAAGTTGAGAGGCCAGGCAGTCGACGTTGAAGTCCTCCACTACACTTGTTTCGCGTAATATTAATTCGGGCAAGTCTTGGTTTTTCAGCCGTATGCATTCTGCTCTTTGGTGAACGTCCTACCATGTTCTTAGAAATAAAACATTTGAGCGTTAATTATAACTGCTTGTTGCGATTACCACTCCAAACAAGGAGCAAACGATGCCAGATGACTACAAAGTATGCAGTTGGCATACGTTATGCTACCTATCAGTAGGATTGTCCTGGACATTTTCATTGGTAGGAACTTGTTCAAACAGCTCTTTGTCATGGATATTCAATACCAATGTCTCATTTAGCGGTGAATGCCTCTGGTACAAGAAGGTCAACTGGATAAGTGTCGGTCGGCTGCCAAGGCAGCAATACTAATTTACACAACGTGAAACGGGCGTAATCTGCATTATATTCAATACCCGGCTCTCTGGCACCAAAGAAAGAAACATTGTATGTTACGTGCTGCTGAGTATCAGTGCCAGCGAAAAACGTATACATACGTCATTATAACCCCAAAAGAAGTGGCCATTGCCTTTGACAACCGGTAGACTTCGCCCAGTAGGACTATGAATGAAGTTGGCCTCGTACGTATGAATGATTTGGAGTGTCTGCATGTATATTACTCGGAATCCTACTAACACATGATTGGAACAAGTTACCAGGCAACAGAAGACAAGTTTGACATTCAGCTGGCCATCAGCCCACACTCATAATAGCGATGACAACATATTGCTTCAAGGCAGAATGGAATACTATGCAGTTAGTCATTTACCTTAGCCGATTGTGATATGCAGGAATACCTCAGGCATGCGCACATACACTACTCGCGAAAAGAGTGTTGGTGAGGCAGAGTGCTGACGAAATACCGAACAATGAACTTTCCTTACTTCCTGAGAAATTAGCGTGCGAACGTGAAGCCAAGTCCTCAGAACAAGCCCATTCAAGTTCGTCCCAAAGGGTAATATGGAGACTTAAGTCGAACTTCACCAACTCCATTCAAAAGCTGCCAAACGACCAGTAAGTTGTCCGTCAATATAGGCATGCAGACTGACTCACTGTACACCTAGCACAAGTACTACCTAAACGCTCAGACAAATTTCGCCGATTTTGTGCTGCAGCTGCGAGTTCGGCCCATTAGTGGATCCTGCATGTGGTTTCTGATCTAGGCCCTCCAGTTTCCCAGTGTTTTACTTTTAACCTTATCGGCAATTAGTGTGCGTGTGTGTGTGTTCCTAGTCATGTGTGATAAATGTGCACAAATCGATCTTAATAAATGTCTACATAAGTCGCTTTTAACCCTTTTTTTATCCGGAGACGTTACTCACCAGGGTCGCCGTCGGACGGGCATCAAGGTAGGTGGGGGGCATTCACTTCGCTTTGGCTTTTGAGTATCCAAATCATATAGTGCTTGAGCAAGCCAAGAGGCATTGACACCGATGCTAGGTGACTCGGGGCTTCGACCTCTCAGTGCTTTCCGCCCACTGTCACTAACCGAAATGCGTGGGGTTTAAAAGTGAACTCATCATGAAATAATTAGAGAAACCGGGGTCACCAAGGGCTTCGTCCAGACCCCCTAATCCGAAGTAGGACGTATTCTACTTCAAATTTCCGCGTACCTCGGTGATAGGGTCGTCGTAGTCAGCCGTGTAAGCACACTGTCCCTACAATGAATTATTCAAAGTAAACCTGCGAAGCAAGCCTTGCGCGGCGAGGCTGGAGTTGACTAATGACGGTGAACCCGCCAGAAATGGTCATCTTAATGTCCCTGTCTTCGATTCCCGATTGTTGACTGCTGGCCGCCATGCGATCGCCGACGTGGGCCGTAGACCCTCGTAACCAAAGCAATGCATCAATGCGCAAAAGCCTCCTTTCTTATAGCAGATTGCGTCCTTCTGAAAAATTCTCATGAAAAAAAGCATCTCTTGGTTTTAAAAAATTTTCTCATTCGCATAACAATTACAAACGTCACCTGCCGTTACATTCGTCCTCAAGCTTTCCAAGCTGTACGCCGTACACCTCGTTCACAGATAATCACACGCTCCTGATTGGATGCTGTCAAGCGCCCATAAGGCTGCAATAGGCAATGAGCTGTAGTATATTTCGAAAGTAGTATCAGTGAACGTGGAGACAGGCTGCTACTTGGGTGGGTTTCGCAGTCACATAGTCATTGAATTGATTTTTTTGAAACATTTAATGTCCCTTCATCAAGAAAGTCTTATAAGGACGTAAGTCTCCGCAAAGCGAGTATGAGGAAGGGTATCATTGTACATGCTCTCAATAATCTACACTTTAATTTGTCAAGACATCGAAAATCAACGAAGAAAATTTGCACTACTTATTTGCCCACTTTTCGCTGAGTGCAGTTTTTGCAGGTGGTCCAAAGGACACGCATTCGAAAGCGGACATCCTGGTGTGAATGAAATACCCTTTGTTGACACTGCATGCTAATCAACACTGCAAAGCCACCTGAATAGTCATTTCTTAACAAGCTCGTACTCCCACATTTCTGTTAATGTTCCTTGCGTTAGGTAACCTACTATATAGATAAGACTTTTTAGCCGTGGCCCCCATTAGTACTAAATTATCCTGTTAACACCTTGACGTCTACGTATACTCACGTTGCCTTTCCGCCAGCTACGTTCATAATCGTGGGCAACGACTACCGTCTCGTTATACTGCCTTGCTTTCGCGGCAGACTTGTCCACCACTTGCCAGTCAGTGCTGAAATACCATGTACGCATTCTCAGCGATCGTCTTTCCGTCGATTCTCCACCCCCTTGGTTCGCTGCAAACCCTATCACTTGCGGCACATTCCACCATCCTACATTTATCGACACGCCAGGCAGCTCGCACCTCAGGGAGACGCGGGGCCTTATCGACTGGCCAAGCTGCTGGCTACCCGACGCATCAGCAGGTGGTGGCTAGTGGAACGAAATTCGGGAAAGAGCGCGACATAGGCAGGTCCGACCAATAATCAGTCGTGGTCCCTTCAGAGGTCATGACTGTTAGCGTGGCTGAGTGCCGATTTGTCAGACCTGTCTCAAGTCACTACCCCACCCCCGGGGGGAGGACCACGAATTCGACATCGCGAGCACACGGATAATGGCGCGGGCCGTCAATAAGACTGGGCGAGAACTGTTGGCGGTCGGGGACTCTGACACCATCTCCGCACGCGTTATGCTCACGCGGCCAAATGGAGCTGTCCAGTTTCCAGCCAAGAGCCGCGCCGTGAGTCCGATGGCGTGAACCTAGCTCAGCCTCGGGTGCAATCTTCCCCCTCTCTCTTTGTCAGACTGCAAGGCTGTCTAATTGTTGAACTCTAACAGACTCTGGGGTTGGGGTCCTGTACGAGTCCAAAAGATGAGACTAATACAACTGCCGTCCCAGTGATTGCATATTCATCTTCGGAAGAGGTTTCCGGCCATGGCAGTTGGACCGTCGTGACTGACAACGTCCACCCTGTGCCCCACATCAGGGTGAGAGCAGGGACGGTGACTTGCGTGTGAATTAGTTTATGTTGATAGTTGACTTGCACAGCACCTACCACACTCTCTCTTCCACCTGAATCCGCTGTCAAGACAGCCAAGAATACTGGAGGCGGGAGCGGGCTCAGGTGGCTGACACGATGTAAGCCCGCACCTAGGCGTAACACCACGCCTCTTGGTCCACAACAACACTCGACCAGGACTTTGACCAGCAACAAAAGTGGAAGGGTGTCCGGGGCCCCAATTGGCGCAGCGTGAGTCTGCAACTGAGCCTCCCTCCACACCCCAAATGTTGGTATTTGTTATGAGTACGCATTCCCGATAACGCCTGCCAGAATCCGATGTAACCCCCCCCCCCTTGGTCCAACTCATCTGCCGCGTGTTATGACATTATGGATGCTTCTCGCCAACTGCCCGCACAATACTGGAACCTTGAACTCGCGTGCCGGAGGAGTGGATGCAAATGTGTCCTAGAGTCCCTGGTATTACAGAGAACCATGCCCCCAGCATGCAGTCCTCATTTCAGGGTCCGCATCTATTCAAACAAGAAAATTTTGCCAAGCACTGCTGATTTTGATCTTTAATACCAGAGCTCTTTCCTCCTATTTTTAGGGTTCTTCATGAATTTAGTGCCTTCTTCACCAACTGGGATCTGATAAAAGCCTAAAATGACGCTTACCACTGAGAGCGGTTTGAAGGTGAGTCCACCACCATCTCTCTTACCTGACCTCCACTCTCCCCAAAGATCTTCTCCAAGATCTCCAGTCGTCTCCAGACCCAGAGTCTTCTTTCTACGATTTTTCGTGGCCAACTCCAGGAGGACGCGGTGGTTGGTGGTATTTCGGTTGAGTTTCTTTTTAACGCCGACGCAGACTACCACCAAGTCCTCTTTGACCTCATCTGCCGCTGCACGCTTTCACCGGCTCTCGGTGGCATGGGTCAGGCCTGTGTCCTCCTCGATACAGAAACGACCTTCTCCATGCTGGAGTTCGGCACCTTCATTGACAGGCATCTGGCGACCAGCCAGGTTTCCTGCCGCGAAGAAATTATCAACAGGGTAGGCGCGTCTGCTCTTGACCTCCCCCCTCTCTCCCTCGGAATATTCTAGATTCTGGACTCTGTTTATGTGGTGTCTGCGCGCACTGTGTCTGAGTGCATCCTCGGCCTTTGGAGTATCAGGGACTTGTTAAAACGGACGCCAACAATCTCCCTTCTTCTCATCGACTCCATTTCTGCTTGTTTTGGTCCCTATCTGCCACGCAAAGATTGGGCCGCCAGCCAGACTGTCTTCTTCGATATGCTGAGCCACTTGACCGATCATTTTAGGCTTTCGTCAGTAGTTTGTCGTCTACTGTCCAGCGATCAGGTAGTATTGGTCATTTAAGACATTTTCATCTGCCTATTTTTGGTGTGTTTAGGAGGAAAAAGAGGCAGGTGAGAAGCTGCAACAACAAGCAGAGTCCAGTGGCCCAGCATTACCCGACTCCACCGCGGTCTTCAGACCCGCGTTACGGGTAACCTTCCCGAAGGGAGATTACAGAGGCAGTTGCATCCCAGTGCGACTTCATCGTGAGGGTTCCGGTGCTAAGGACGGCGTTTATCACTGCCTAACCAGTTCTTCCGGCTGTTGATTGTTACCTCTCCCCCTCCTTTATCCCCTACCAACTTCGTGCATTTTGTATTCTTTACTTTTTCAATATCAAAGCACTTTCTGAAGCAGATTTTTGCCTGCGCGCCCAGACAATTCCCAAAGGTTGGTTCATCCGCAGAGGATTCTGTATTTTTTTCGTTGGCTTTCAGCCTAGGTATCCGTAAGTCCAGCCCGGTTACAGTGCCAGGTGAGTTCGTCGCAAAATTATTCAGGCGAGCATGCGTAGTCCGTTCACCAATGAATCGACTTTCTTCCCCAATATTTCTCTTTAAATCGGTCCAGTTTTCAACATTGTAGCCATTTTGTCGCATACTGGAGCCACAAACGTCGGAGTAAGCTAGCCGGTCTGGCACGTTCGTCAATACACGAAGTTCGGAGTCGAGTCGCATAGTTCCTCGGGTTGGATTTCTGTTTGAATTATTTTCCTGTGTAATGTTTATGTTGTTGTTTCGGTGGACGCGACGGTGTTCCATATGGCCGCTGCGAGCCCAGAATTTTTCTTGATTGCGAGGATATGAGAAAAGGTTAATTGCTAACAGCACTCCCTCAGGGTATCGGTTTTGGCTTTTCTTAGCTGTTCTCTTCCGTTTTTCACGGTGGTGTCAGCCGAGGTTGCGCGACGGATTTCCAGAAGCCCTGATAGGTCCCGGTACATCCGAATGCGTCCGCATAATGTCGTTTGCCCGTCCTTTTACCCTAGGCCTTTAGTATTGTCGCCGTAGAAGAAAGATTCTGGAAGGGGTTGATCCAACACCCTTGCAGCGTAGCCAACGGTATTTGATTTGATGCACGATTCCAGTGGCGCCGATCATGTGAGTCGACGTCATCCATTGGTGTTCTCCGTCCCTTCTCGGCATCACAGTCGACTGAGGTAAACATGGTGTACCTTCTTCATCTGATTGTTTTATACTGCCCAGGTTTCTGTGCCACAGAGCAGCACAGTCATCAGCGCGCCCATGGTGCTATGAAAACTACCACACCGGTTACGGAATGAGGATTGTAAACTAGAAAGCTTCTTTAGTTTTGGGGATGTAGACTGCGACTTGGTCATCGGCCTTAAGGCTCCCTGAGATTGTTTTGCCGAAACAAGAGAATTTGTCCGCGGCCGCGGGGTAATGATCATTTTCAAGGACCGGAGTTCCTGTCTGCTCCCCAAATAGTCAGGGATGATGTGCTACCACTTGTCCACGTGGATGGGGTTAGTCCAGAGTTTGTGCCATCGAAGGTGATGATGTTCAAGCCCCTTCGCATGTCTGATTATGTGACAACATCAAATATGTAATCAACTAGCACAAACTCACGGATGTCACTTTCAGAGACTTTTGTGTTGGTGTCCATTTTTCGTATGTTGAAGGCCGTTCCATCAGTTCAGCATTTGATGTCTCCTCCGGGACGCTCGTCTTAACAAAAGTCTAGTAATATGGCGATTAGCGTCAGCTTAACAAGGGCGGTCCAAGGTACGCAACCCAGCTTCAGACCAACGGGTGTAGAGGCAGAGAGGTTGTAATGGCCCTACTCCGAGCGCCTGTCGCAACGCGGGGTCTCTCGCGGGTGTCTGCACGCGCGCACCAGGGCTGCCCGAAGTTCGCCCACTTGGCCAATCAGGTTCAAGGCCGAGTCAGACGTGCCCTGGCCTAAGGCTCTTTGACGCTTTCCCTCACTCACAGTTGGGACGCCACTCTTTCGGCGTCGGACATGCCCTCCTCCGACTTCCAACTCCTTCCAATCCTTTCGTCAGATGTTCTGTACAGAGTATACAATCCACCCAACTGGCGTTCATTTTCTCTCCATTCGGGCCTAGGCCTGAAGGTCGTGGTAGCCGGGGTCTCACTCTCAGCTTAGGCTTCTGCGAAAGGACCCCTGGACACTGGTATCCTGGGTGGTTTTGCTCTGACTACGTGGGCTACGTGTTTATCACTTTCCCATATCTGAGTCCCGACGCGCTTCTAAATGCCGTGGCAATCGGGTCTATGGTTGGGGTTTTTCTACTTGGGACCTGGTGGACTGTCTTGATCCTCAACCCTCCTTTGCGGAAGTTTGCATATCACCTTCTTGCAGACTGAATGTGACGGCTGAAGATGCTTTGAAATTGTTCGGGACAGCGCTCCAGGACCAGAGGCTTCTCTAGCAGAAACGATGTCCCACCAAAATTGAGCAAGACAGGAACCCGATCGGTCATGCGCTGCAGAACACCTTGATGACCTCGAGGAAATTGCTCTTCTCTCTCGATCAGCTTGCTTCTGGATTTCCTCCGTTCTTCAATTTATGAGTCTTGCAGCTTCCGGGCACAAGACGAAAACGACTTTGTTAGAAGTGGTCATGGCGCCCTCGGAATCTCTTTCATATTGCTACTTCTTGACGAGTATCCCTCGTCGAAGCAGCCCGACGTTACGGCGCCTATATTTAAGAGTCTTAGTGGCGAAATCGTAGGCGGCACTTCCTAGTGTGCTCAGGTTGATTTCAAAATCATCCTCTCCGAGACAAATTTGTTGCATTTTGCTTTCGAGTCCATGGGATAATTATTATTGATGGTTGGCTTTCTCCGGTCGAGTTTATTCAACAACCGTGTAGTTTTGAAGATGTGTTTATAATTTCATCCGAATTTCCGTATCGGAGAAAAGTGTGTTGTAGTCAACCCAAAGTTCGGCATCCCGCATCACCTTTGTCAGCGGTATCACCCCACAATTATCTATGCTAGTAGTTGTCAGCGAAACGAACGTGGGTACACCCACGTTGTTACGGATGTGGAAAGTAATGTTTGATTGGAGGATATTTGGCTCGATTAGCGTCTTCAACAGAAGAAGTCTGTTGCAGTTACAATCTCACGACAACAGGGTAACCATTCACATGCGGTGAACCCAGTCAACTTGGCTTGTCAGTAGGTAGAGGTACAGAAGCGGGGGGACGGAGGTTCCCTTATAACTGATTCTTTACCAAATCCCGCTCTTTCATTTGTGAAGCGTAAGTGCTAAAGGGTGCAACAAAGTTCTTGCCTGGAAATGGTCACCTTACTTAAGTGTTGGTCATTGAATTCATGTGGGAGGAAGATAAATTTTTATTCTCGCCATTTGCGATGACGACGATGACTAAATCGTCCATATTGATCCAAATGCGAAAAACGGCGCCTCGGTGGCATTCGAACCCACGACAGCAAGAAGAATGCTTTATTACAGTCAACGCCCTAGCCACCTGAACCACAAAGCCCCACCAGGGGGCGTGAATTTAGTCACATTTGGACCAAGTATCAGATTTCGTGGATTCCAGACGTTGCAGTAGGTTGGGCGGGTAACTTGACCAAAATGTGGTTGAACTCACGTCTACCGGTGGGGCCTCGTAGCTCAGGTGGCTAGAGCGTTGGTTGTACCAAGGGCTTTCCCTTGCTGACGTGGGTTCGAATCCCACCGAGGCGCAGAGTTTTTCACGATCGAATCAGTATGAATTATTCAAAATCTGCCGAGACATCTATTGATTAAATCGTCGTCTCGTCCTTTCTTGCGACGCCGGCTCTGGAAGACATCTTATCCTATCCCAACTTCATCCTGTCAGCCTTGTTTGGAGAAGTATGTATTACTGTGAGCAGCGATATCCACATACCATTTAGCGATCTTGCGGGCAAGTGAAACCGTCTGTCTTCATAGTATGGTCGTTGTTTGATTTTCTCAAAGGCAGCAAGCTAGAGGTCACTCTGGCGTGAGGTTTGCCCGCGTGTTTTATTCCTGTCGCGTATTTAGTTTCCGTCGGTCATGGTAAGCTTGCAGGCGAGATGATAATTAGCATTTTTGGCATTTCCTATGGCGTCTTTGTCAGTGATTTTGAGCAGTGCTCCTCTAGATGGGAAACGAAGGCACCTCGACTGCTGCCTGATTCCACTGCCGCCCACAACTTTGTTTTTATTGGGAGAACGACCCAAATTAGACTGGCCCACATATGCAGTTGCATGAGCTCTCACCCATAGGACTGACAAAAAGGAGTACTTTCCATTGCATCTGCGTGGAAAATAAACACAATTTGCGCTTTATTCGCGTTTTGTTTTGAATGCTACATTATTCCTTCATGACTCACCCGCACAATCCCATCAAGATGGTTTGTGAATCAGTAGGACACAGTAGCAAACTTGACACAAAGCTACGGTCTCTGCATGTTATAACACTGTGCATCCGTCCCTATCGTCCAAATCACGCTGCATACACAAGCTGTCTACAACTTTTACGGCAAGGACGGAGTATGCAACCCCACTCAGAGAACAAAAACCATGTCACCGTGCAATAGGTGCTTACGAGTGGAGATGAACGGCGGAAAAGAGAGCGCGATAGTAAGCAAGCATTAAGATAAATATGGTAATAGCCTATTGCGTCCTCGCATTAAACTCTTCTACAGCTACTTGCAAAAGAGCACACGTACCAGGAACCCGATCCCAGAGAATTGATGGGATATCAAGAGATCTGACAGTGCAAACAAAAGTCAAGAATTTTTCATAGTTATTCCAATTTATTTTCACAAAAGAAGTAGATTACACTTCGTCTGGCTACAAGAGTGTAAAGCGTTAATTATAAAAAGGTGAGGATGCGAGGTGCCACGATGACCAGGTTTTTGTTCCCTGAGAAGGGTCGCATACTGCGTTCTTGTCGACCGAAGCAGTTACCGGAATGTAGTCACTGCGCTGAGACAGCTTTATGTAGCTTCAGAATACACTGAGGTACCAGGTAAGCAAGGCGTCAAACGACCGTCTCGCGCAGAAAGGTCATCCCTTACGAATACCTGTCTAGCCATGTCCATGCCGATCCGTGAGCACCCTAGAGCGACATATATACACTGAAACACCCCACTGGTGCTAATTTGAATTATCCCCAATTTTTCGACAATGTTTATTATATCCTAGCCGAATAAGGGCCAACATTTGCTCTCCGAAAATTCCAATTTCACGACTGAGAAGCCGACTAGAAAACATATACTTTTGGCAGTTCACCACCAGGCCATTACAATTACATGGAGCATTAACTTGTGAGCTATAGATAGGGTTTCTATGTGTCTCGAGAAAGGGTTAGTCACATTCGTTGTCCCCACACCTCATGCGTGATGGAGTCATTGTGCTGAGGACGTTCAAGCTGTGGAAGAGAATAAGGGGAGAAGTTCGTGTAGGGCGTGAACGCTGTCTGTATGTCAAGAAAATGGAGTGCGTATCAGTGTTTTCAGGGGACTGGGGCGGCGTGCGACCACCACCTATAGTCGGCCAGGGAAGACAGACTGCCTGTATCAACGCCTTCTGACAACAGAACGCTGGATTCACCAACCGAACAACCACTGCCTCCGCTATTGCCAACACCTGTTCGCGTGGGCCTTTAGGTTAGTTTACTGGTGCCTGGTAGATAGCTCGAAAGGCTTCTTTGGCGTCGACTTAGTGGCCCGTATTAATTTGATGTACAAGAATTGGATTTTAAATCGGTCGATTTTCCCCTTTACCTAACGAGGCAAGTATATGGTCGCGTGCATTCCTTTCCTGACCCTCTTCGAATGGTCAGTGTATCCGACTTTGTAGGACCAATTGAATGAATAAACGCACATTGATGTGACCCATAACGGCGGTCGATCTTTACCCCACAGCCGTAGGAGGGGAGTGTTATCGAAGAATACGTGCAAGTTCACCCCGGAGAAGGCACTCTTGATAGCTGTCCTTAGATGTCTCATAAGTTCGCTTGACGCGTCTCGTAGAATGAACAGTCTTAGAAATAAGCCTTGTGACACGCTCCCAAATATTCCAGGGGATGAAACTCTCTAAATAGCCGTTTGAGCAGAGCATGTTCTTCGGTTACTTGAGCTCTGTCTCAACAGTTTCAGGAGGATAAATGAGTCGCACTCTAGCCACGAATCCCTGGATTGGATTCTGCTTTAGATTTAATAGAACAAAGGCGTGGAAATTAATGTATTGTTTCAGCCAGGTTTTCTTTCGTAACACCTTACGTTGGACAGGTCCATCTTGTTTTCTATGTAGAAAGACACTGAGGAACGCAATTTCGTTATTCGCCCCGGTCTCTGTGTCAGAATTTAGTGGAGGATACGCCTTGTTAAACTACTGAATTAGACAATCAATGTCGATGGTATGAATTGCCAAACAGAAGATATCGTCCACGTACTGGCCGTAGAAATCAAGGTCATTGGTGGTATTTTTGAGACTCGTATTCTCTACCTTGACCATGAAGACGTTCGCGAGAAACCACTCAAGATATGGACCCATCGCCACAGTCTATTTGCCTGTATAGCTGTTTTGATATTGACGGCCGGAGATTGGTAAAAGGCACAACTGACCTTTTCTGCATACCTACCAAGATGGACAACAATACTGAATTCCTGAAACTAAATTCAGGAATATGAGCTTTCATTTCAGTTGAAACCAATAAGGAAACGGAAGTATTTACGAAGATATCACTGGTCGCATAAAGGTTGCAGTTTGATTCGCACAAAATACTCCGGTGACGAATAATTTGCGAAAGTTGGCGTGACCATCTGGAGGGATGGGCTTGAAGATTGTGTTCATCTGGAGGTGGTAGCTCACCGCCACAGTACCCCACGCTTAGACCGAAGATGGCGTTGATGCCAAATGTCGTTAATTGCGGAGTGTGCGAGGGGAGACTGATTGCGAAAGTATTGAAGTAGGGGTCAGATGTGAGTGAGGGTGCATGCTGTGCAAGCGCATGAGAGAGTTGAAAAGAATGAAGAGCAGAAGAATGTGGGCACGTCCCGAAAACTATCTAAGACTGCAACTTCGCGCAAATATACGCTAGCGGCCTAGTTTTGCTTATAAAACAACCGGGGAGGGGCCGCCAACGGCTGTGAAGAAGACAACCTGTCTACTCCGTTGTAGCACCCGAAAACATATCAGCCAAACGATGTCAGGATGTCTTATGACGTCGCGTCCGTCTTTAGTCCTGGTTTCCACTTTGAGAGGAAGGTTACTGAGACAGGAGATTGGCTCGCACACGCTCTTATTTTCAAACTCCCGAGGTTACACCTCGGAACAGACTTTGAATATGACAGTGACCTAAGACCAGGTAAAGAGCATGTCAATGGATTCACCGGTTTCTGAATTCATAGCAGAGGCGAGTTTAAAAATTGGGCTTACGTGTTCATCGTCGTTCATGGTTGGAATTAAACGTCTATTTTGGGAAAATACGACAACGTTGTCTTCCAGTGCATGAAATTCGCGATGAGACTGCAGGGGAACCAGTGAACTCTGTGATGTCTCTGCCTGTCACAATGACTAACCTGTCTAAAGACAATGTTTTGGGAATACCCCAGACGGCACACAAGCAATGATCTTCATCAACAACTCAGTCAATCACCAAAGCAGCTGCATAATGGCGTTCTGCCAGCGCGTTGAAGTTAATAGGATTTGAATCAATGTTGCCCCGGAATGAATTTAAAGCAGGCATAGACAGCAGAATTTATTGGAACCAAAAGACTTCGCGACAGCTTATCAACTGCGGCCTGTCGTTGCATAACACAGATAACAAGTGAGAAAGCTACAGAGGTTTGAACTTTCACATAGAAAATCAGTATAAAACAGCAAGGTCGTCGTATACTGCATGTAGACTAATTAACAAAATGGTAATTTGAAAAACGCAACATTGGAAAGAAAACGGAGAGGTTAACACGCCGACCGATTTCACAAATCAAAAGGGCACAGATCTACCAGGGCAAGCTGAGGTTGACCACATGGGCAAACTGCTTGCATAGGTCGGGTTTCTCCTGCCGTATGTAGGCTGCCTCCAAATAGCGCAGTAAGCGAGTTGTTCGTGCTCGAGCTTATACTCGAAAAGTGAAAGTGAAACCTTTTACGTTTAAATGCGCTACATTTACCTAAACGCACGTTAAGTCGTCTCGAAAGTGCCCTGAAGCCTCACCTTCTGCTCCATGATAATGTACTTGGATCAACAGATTAGAACGTTTTTGTCTAAGTGAGTTACTTGGATACGATTTATCTGCTTCTCTGCCTGACCTGGTTACTACAGTTTCATTGTTGTTCGACCACTTTTGATAAAGTGGTACGTCGTCCAACCTCTATTTTACGTCTTTCACGCCTTTATGGTCCTATTTATGCGTTAATGATGTATTTTGTGTTAGGTTTGTCAACCGAATATCATCTTCAATCCCGCAGTGAGTGTTTAAAATACGGTCAAATTTGTTGCATGCTGTTTTTCTATCCACCATTGGAAGCAATCATGAGGCGCAAGTATTACGGCTTCCCTCGGAGCACTATTTACAGACTGATTGCGCGTGATGATAAAGCATATTACGTGCGGGTGAGTGAGCCATCCGCCCCCTTTACGATGTCGGTGGTTAATCGGTCACCAGAATTAGAAATTCCGAACTAGTCCAAGAAGCGTATACGGATAAGCAGACGTCGGATTCAGATTATGAGCTACTGTGTCGCCCGAGGCATTTACTTGGTTAGCCAACACCACGCAAAATACTGCAGTAAGCATATTTATCGCCAGTAATTAGCAGGCCAAGACCGGACGAACAGATGTCGACATCTCTTCTCTGTCGAGTCTGTCGAGCTAACCTCCGCTATCGACTTCATATCGGTAACTGCGCTTTATAACTTGATACTCAAGACGGTCTGCGGAAGTGCCGGCATGTGCAGCTGCACAACCGACATTTTACCGGCAGGCGCAAATGGATATGACTGACAGGGAAGTTCATTTAAAGTCCCTTGAGTAAGAGAGGGGACAATCTCGTTGACAGTCTATTGGGGAAAGGGTTGAATACCTGGCCGAGCTAATGGACGCCCACAACAACAGTATGCGACAACTGCTGGCAACAATGAAGGATGTTGCCAGTATATTGGATACATTTGAATAACTGCTTACAGGTTAAACAACTGGCCATGGTATGGGGCGAAATGAGAAAGATGTTATCAGAAATCTCCTGATTACACTAATCAGTCCACCGCTTTGTCACACCTGCTGCAGGGACGGATCCAGGGAACGGCGGTCATTCCTCTACTGCCCGTTGTTTGTCGTCCTCAACAATGGGTCTACTTTTTGCTTATTGGCATTTGCAGATTCCATCGTCTGAAATCCTCACTTTAGTGACTGTGACAGTGAGGCAGTCCGACAAAGAAGGATTAATTCGTTTTATGCGTCGAAGGACTGACTTGAAGGGCTATCGAAACGCAGGCGCAGCATCCATACCGTACGACATTACGCTTTGCATTATTGCCTTCATGTGCTCAGTTTCAAA